>CABFOQ010042350.1:0-15913 GCA_900660455.1 Gephyroberyx darwinii
ACGGCTCTTTCATGTGTGTGTGCGCTCTGATTGTCAGTATGAGTGCTCCCATTTCACTTGATGAGTGTGCTTTTGTTAGGTCTGTGTTCTGTTAGTGTGTGTGTGTGTGTGTGTGTGTGCGTGTGCGCAGACAGCTAGGTCAGAGCAGTGCAGCACAGCAGGAAGGCTGGCACATCTGTGCTTCTGCTTCTGCTTATCCATCCACAGCATTTTTTGCACTAAATTGATGGTTCTTTACTCACCACTACTGCCTGCACTGCAGTGTGTGAGCTATAGGACATTTAGACGCCAAGCGTTTTTTTTCTTTTCTCTAAGTCTGTAGTTTATGACCTGCTTGTCACCTCCAATCACCAGTGCTGCGGTTTGGAACTAGGTCGATTTTTACCACTTCCATTCTTGTGCACACTGAAGTCACATTTTCCATTTTAAATAACATTTTGTCCTTCCCGCCACGTTTTTGAAAGTAATGGATGACAAATAACAAATAAATTGTTTTGCATCTGGGTTTTGACGCAACGTGTGTGTGTGTGTGTGAGTGACAGAGTGAGTGAGAGAGTGAGAGAGAGAGAGCGAGAGAGCGAGAGAGCATCCAAACAGACTACTGTCTCCAAAGCAGGGAGTGGTGTTTGTGTCTCCATTGTGCTGACCCAACACTGACCTTCTTCGGCTCCCGCTTAGACTCCCTCGCTGACTGTGACCCTCACCAGGGCCGTCTGTGTGTGTGGGTGTGCCTGCAAGGATAGAGACTCCAGACACCCTAATCATCTGCTTGGACAGAGGTTGAAGTGTAGCTGGCCTGTTCAAGACTTGTTGCCTTTTGTCACAACATAGCTGAACAGTTGACTGCAGGCGGGCGGGCGGGCTGGTGGTTGAGATCCTGGAGGTGGTAGAGAGGGGAAAGGCGCATTTGGGACAAACTGCCAGTTCCCTAGAGGCCTCGGCCTGTTCCTCTGGCTGGCTGCTAAGGGAGGGCTCTGTCTGGCAAGCATCTGCAGCAGAGTAGGCTAAGGCAGTCTGTCACTACTATGATGACAAGGCTAACACTACACTAGTCTTTATGTGTTGTGTTTATGTCTTGATGAGGATTTAACTTTTATTTATCCAGAGACGGTTTGCTGAGCACATAGGCTCTTTTTCAGCAACACCCTGCTTCACATTCAAACATCACCTGGGAGGCGTATTATTTTACTGTCACCCTCTAAGCAGCTCCCTTGGAGCAATTGGGGGTAACGTGCCTTGCTCAAGGGCAAGCTCAGCAGTTCCTGAGGGAGGAAAGAGTGTTATTCATTTGCTTTCCCCGCTCAGATTTTTCTGGCGGTTCTGGGGATTTGAATCAACAATCTTCCGGTCACAATCCTGCTTCCCTAACCTTTAGGCTACTGCTGCCCTGTATGTACCCTAAGGCAGTCATATCTCAGTGTTTTCACTTTTACTCCCCTCCTTCGGTATTTCTCTCCCTTTTTTGGCTTTAAGCTTAACTGTGGAAATGAAAGTGCTTTGAGCATAAGCAAAGTATTCTGAGTTGTTATGAGAGGCTAGCCTGAAACTGCAGATGTGGTATTGGAGAGGGAAAAGGTTAAGTTGGCTCAGGGAAGTTATGAACCAGCCCAAGAAAAGGTGCCTTAATTTATCTTTCAATCGACGTCTTTGCAATATGATAAATTACTACTCTCTTTACTAAAATAATACTAAAATACTATTTCTTCAGCTATTTTTAGCTTTCAAGCCCTTGTTGTTTTTTGTAGTTAAAAGCAATCATTGTGAACATTAATCTAATTTACAATACAAGATGGCTGCAACCCTCAGTGCAGACCTCTCTTCTACATTTTTCATCTATGTGGAATGTTACATAGAGGTTGCAATACAAACTGTAACACATTAACCTCATAGAAACAGAAAGTAAACTCTCTACATCTGAAGCAATATGTCACCCTCATTAAGGTCCTGTTCATGTGCCAGAAACCCAGCAGCACCCAGGTCATTATTTAGCACACACATGGGAATGACACATTCTTCCCTAATTGTACTGCCAGCTTACCCGACACTTGCTAGACAAGGCAATCCTGGCCTCCTAAACCAGCCAGCAGAAAAACAGCTTTGACACGTGGAACCCAGGACAGTGGCCCCAAGTAAACAACCCATCATTGTTTAATCCTTGCTCTAATCCCCGCAAATTGAAACCTTCAAAAAAATATATTTGTCTGTGTTCTCTGCAGCATGTGATGCTGCTAAAAGTTGTCCGTCCGGCCTGCCGTGCCAATGTAAGAGGACGTTATTCTGGTTTGACCTTATGAAAGTTTGCCCTCATTCCATTGTGAGCGTGGAGAACGGCCAGACAGCTTTTCAGGAAATAGGGTAATATGCTGCCAATATGGTAAAGCCACGTCCATATTTGTTAGGAGAGGAGATTGTGTGAGTCAGGATGTTTATCATGGCTGTGGAGGTGAATGCTTGGGGTCAGTTCCACACAACTGTCATTCACATAGTATTGAGAGAGGCTTCATTCTCAATTCATTTCTAACAGGTTCCAGTATTCACATTTTGAAACAAATGTACCTCTTGTAATGATTGAATTGAAAGGGAATTGCTCCCAAGCCAACACATCTCTTGTTCTTGTTCATGGCATCAACACAAATTGTTTATTTATCATCAAGACACATTATAATGATCATCATTATCAAACACACTTCCTTGAATGATGTCTAGTATCTGTGTCCTTTTCCTCTGTCCTCTGTAGGCTCAACTGCACTCCCTGTGCAGGACTCTGTCCCAAAGTATGTATGGGTCTGCAAACTGTGGACTCTGTCATGGCCGCTCAGGCTTTGAGAGGCTGCACTGTTCTTAATGGGAGCCTGGTCATCAACCTGCGTGGAGGAAGTGAGTGTCCTCGTTTTTTTTCCCCAAACACAAAGTACACTTATCTTGGGTGATTCAGCTCCAGCTTGCAAGAACCCAAACAGGGAATCATTTTGTTTAGCTGTTTTGTGACAATACGCTGTGGACTGTAGACACTGATGTAATTACAGATGAAAGCTAGAGTTCAAACAGACAGCAGAGAACATTTTGTTGTCATACAACAGCTGTAGGGGAATCCTGTATCCAGAGTGGAAGAACTAAGCATGCCGCAGAATCATAGGACACTGCTTTTTTGACTCTCTGTAGACAACATAGCAGCCGAGCTGGAGGCCAACCTGGGCCAGCTGGAGGAGATTACTGGCTACCTGAAGGTGCGGCGCTCCTATGCCCTTGTATCCCTATCCTTCTTCCGCAAACTTCGTGTTATCCGTGGAGAGGTCCAGGAAGTCGGGTGAGTCTCTGTCCTCTGAGCCCATCTTATCCTCGCCATGTTAAAACCTCCTCCTGTAATTATGGGTTAAAAGCAGAAGGACTGACCTTTTCAAAATGTCTTTTTGTGGTAGCTGTTTTTAGTCTGTCTTTCCCAAATCATATATGAGGCTTCATTCAGAATAGGTGGAAGACGCTGTGTAGCTCAGCGGGTTGCACATGGCACTACCACCACTTAGGACTTGAATCTCTCTGGGGGCTAGCCATGCTAAAAAAAAAGAAGAAAAAAAGCCATACAATCATGTTACTGCGAAAAGCTGTGGATAACACCATCCACCATGTCATGTTAAATCTTCTGTGTTCTTCTCAGGAACTACACGTTCTACGCCCTAGACAACCAGAACCTGCGCCAGCTCTGGGATTGGTCCAAGCACAAGTTGACCATCCTGCAGGGACGGATGTTCTTCCACTACAACTCCAAGCTCTGCATGTCCGAGATCCGCAAGATGGAGGAGGTCACAGGAACCAAGGAGCGCGTCAAGAATGACATTGCCTCCAAGACCAACGGAGACCAGGCCTCATGTAAGAACCTCCGTCTGGAGACGATGTGCAATATAGCAGGAGTTACTATGGCAACAACAGCACTGTCAGTCATGGTGACCGAGTCAAACATAGTCACAATCATTACTGTCATGGTCATTTCCTCAAATCTCTTCCTGAATACTTATTATTGACACTGCTTATAGGGAACAAGCAATAGACCAAAATACTAAACTGTAAAGAACATAGTTGTAGTGTTGCACTCTTTTTGGCCCTTCCATCTCAATACTGTGCAAGTTCAGAGACAATATCAGAGTGCATCCTTTCATTGTGCTCCAGTAACTACTTTTAAAATCTTTCCCTGAAAGAAATGAAAGCCATGGTAATCTTTCATGCAGAAGTTAAAACGTCTATATTGTTTTGTCAAAGGTGCCTTGATCAGGTGTATCTCACAAATGTTATGTCCCTGTTGGCCTGAGGCATAAGCCCATCAAGACCTTTTTGTTTCTGTGTTTCATTTTAAATTTAGGAAGTTAAGTGACAATCTTATCCAGGGTGTATCCTGTCCTGGGGATGTCTTGCTCCAGGACAAACGAACAAAAAGGAGTGTGTAAAAACAAAACGATTTCATTTGAGGTTCCCCTGCTGTTTTTTGTGCCTCAGGTGAGAACCATGTGTTGAAGTTCACTCAGGTCCGAACCCTGAGTGATAAAATCATCATCAAGTGGGAACCCTTCTGGCCTCCAGACTTCAGGGACCTGCTGGGCTTCATGGTGCTCTACAAAGAAGCGTAAGTTACTTCGCCAGGCATGAAACTAACTTTTTCATCAATCAGCCGTAGTGGGAAGTAGACCCAGATGTCCATCAACCAATTTTATTTTCTTAGATGCTAAAGTGCTTTTTGATGTAAGTACCATATATTGATGATGGTGATTTTATGTTTGGGAGAAATGCCTGGATGTATACTACATTACCAAGAATTTCTTTGTATGTGACCGGTGTTACTCAATGCACCAAAATGCCCCAAAACCTTCTTCTTCTTGTAGTTCATTGGCGGTTGACATCCATTTTCATGTTGTATTGCCGCCCTCTTCTACCACCCTTATACCCTGTCTATCAGTACGTCGGACAGAGAAACAGCAACTGCGCTAATTGGAAAAAAGAAAAAGTGCTGATAAATGCAACAGGTTTAAATATATAATATAATATTTTTTATATTGACTTTAAATGAGATAAATTCATGAAAACTTTGTAGTAGCTAATGATGATTTACATCTGTCTTCAGCCTACAACATATTTTCATTCAAAGTTAGCGTAGCCCAGTCATACAACGTACTGCTTGAGTATACTTCAGTGTAAACGGCCCGCTGATAATACTTTACTCATTCGCCACCTGAGTATGTAGTGATAAGTAATAAGTATGTAGCATAAAGCAAAAATGAATCGGAGCCTAGGAGAATTGACAGACGTCCTAGCTATAGCCAAAATCTACCAGTATTTGGCTGTTGGATAGTGATAATTTCAAGACCTGCTTCACCGACCAGTTCTAGACACATCATGGCTGCTGACCTTATCACTGTTGGAGATGGATGGTAGCATCGTCCATTGACGATGTGTGAGGGCACCCTGATGTTCATGATAGTGTATTTAAATTTGACATAGGAACTCATATTGTACTTATATTAAAACATTTTATTATAGTGAACAATTTCTTTTTATTTATTGCATTAATGAAACTACCATGGCAGGAGTTTGCAGGGTAACCTGGGTTTACCATTTTGAACTGAGGAGGAAGGTCCGACAGCAGAAGCAGAAAGCTGCAGCTATAGCCTATAAAGTGGTGGTGGTAGGGCATAAAATAATAAAAATAAAATAAAAAAACACAAAAGTAAGGTATGTTAAAGCCCCTCCACCTCCCCGATAATTGATGATGGTATTGGATGCACACATCGAGATATATACTTCTGCAGGTTTGTGTCTAAACTCATTTTGGCTTCCAGTTGGTCAGATAAATCTCACCAATCCAATCTACTCTCTAGTGAATCACAATCTAGGCTTCAATAACGGATCTCTCTGACATATATATTGTGTGTCTCATATCAGGCCATTTAAGAACGTGACCGAGTTTGATGGGCAGGACGCCTGCGGCTCCAACAGTTGGGTGATCGCAGACGTGGACCCTCCACCTCGAGCCACCGAGGGGGACAAAGAGCAGAGTGAGGCAGGTCATCTCATCCTGCCACTTAAGCCCTGGACGCAGTACGCCATCATGGTGAAGACCCAACTGTCGGCCTCTGACGTCCATGGAGCCAAGAGTGAGATCATCTACGTGCGCACCAATGCCACCAGTAAGGCTTATTTAGATATGTTATGTAGTGGTTACGTCACCAATAATAAAGCATATCTCTTTGTTGTAGTTAGATCTCAAGATAAATGATGTATCTACAGAGTTCTGTAGGATTTGTAATCAATGTATGTGTGCTATAATATTAGAAAGTTGTACTAGATCTCCTTTAACTTATTTATTTTATAGGATCGTCTTGAATCCACAATGCCTATAGTGTTACTATCATTGAATAGTGGATTCAATGTTCTGTATGTCAGTCTGGCTGCTACCAAAATGTCCTTGGCACAAGAACAAGGAAGAGGAAGACAGATGGCATGATTCACCCGGGGCAGTGCCAGCCTACAGTGTGCTGCCTCGTGCAAGGTGTCTGCATCAGTCAGTCATGCAGCAATCGTAAATCTCTTCCCTAGTACTTAATTGCACTTGCCACCTACAGAGTGTGTGTGCAGTTTGGGTTCGTCGTAGCCCATGATGGCCTGTCTAACTGGCTTCCTTTTACAAAATGCATGTTTCCTTCCTGATAAACCGCATCAAACATTTCATTACTCTCTCGCACGAAACAGGCCGCCGGCAGTTACACATCATACAGCCAGCCACGCTAAGGGAGGATTGTTTTCTGCCCGTCTGGCGACCGCTTCGGGTTCACAGTCTGTGTCACGTCTAACCCGCATAACTTGTCAGAGGGGCAAAGCTGTCATTAGAAATAAGCTGTTGCTGGTGAAACTTTGTCTGACAATGTGGTTGGACCAGTGTGGTACTGTCATCACACAGGAACAATATAATCACACTGTGACAATGAAGCATGGGTCTTGTCTCCTTAGGGTTCGGTCTGCCATGCCCACGCACCACCCCCCTCCTTTTCCTCTGTTTCCTCTGAAGCCGAAACGTCACCAAGTAAAACTTTGTTTTTTGTTTGATGATATTTTTATCACTGTCCTAGGGAGGTTCGTTTAGTTTTTCAACCCCGGGGAAAGAGACTTTTAAGTTGTGATGTGTCTCTAATTTTACCACCCACCATATGACTACTTAAAATACTCCTCACCAGACAACCAGGGGTGGTAATGCCAGTCAGAATACATGCCCAGGGTTATTGAAATATGGGTCATTCCCACATTGGGTTATCCCAGGTCGTCAACCATTCAGCCCAGACCGAACAAGACCCGTGTCACTATATTTACATCTGTATAGGTCACTGCTGTAACTGTGTGACATCACCATAGATAATTGAATCTTTTACCCGTTCCGGTAATTTGTCGCTTTATTTCTTCTTCCACACGAATGGACAGAAGCTCTCTGATTTCGGTCTCTGATTCTGTGTTGTTATTTGTTCGTTATTGAAGCGGTCCTTGTTGTGAATTATTAATGCACTTCTGATTTCAACCAATGAGGTTTATTGTGTGACCCATTTCATGGGACCTCAGCCGAGAAGCTCCCGACCTGTATAATATCCCCCACCTCTTTCTCTGTGTGACCTATTATGAAGTTTCAGTAACAGTGGACCAGATAGTTGTACATAATACTCTTAATGAAGGATTTGTTTTTTAAAAAAACCCATTAAAACAAAACTACATTGGTGCAAACAACAAGGGCTGTGTTCCATGAGAAAACGTATTCGTGCTAGTGCAAGAAAACTACTACAAATATTCTGATTTGCCCACCTTATCTTCTATCTTCTTCTTCATTAAGTTCACATTGCTTTATTGTGAGTGCAAATACATCAGAGTATAATAGCCAAAACACAAAGTAAGTTGCTGGTTTTCACAGAGCAGGACCCGGAGATGATTCTGCAGCTCCTTCGACCCTATCGTGTGATCTGAAAGGCAACAACAGCACCTCTACTCTGACATACTTGATAAATCCAAGTGATTAATTAATAGAGATATGCTAGTGTATTGTGATACTAATGTATTGGAATATGTACGGTGGCAATATTGTTTTGAATAGTAGCATAAAGTTACTGCTAAACCCGTTTTAATGAACGCATCAAAGGATTTTTCTATGAATTAAGTCACCACATTTTGAAAGAATTTGGACTGAATGATGTCCTGAAAGGAAAAATCCACCCTAAAACACTTTGACACTTAAAAAAAACAGCTGTGGCCAATGTACCTACGAATGTCTGGGCCCATTGTGTTGTTTGGTGGTGTTTATTCTTCAGCGAAAACGTCACATCACATTGAGATATGTCCAGCACGGATACAATGGAGAAAAAAAATCATATATCAGTGCATCAGAATGAACAGCAACAGCTTCTTTCATTTTGCACCGACGTTCAACAATCATACAGGGAGAAATCCATTGTAGAAGAGGAAGAGATACTAATTTCTCCACCGACAGTTGCTTCAGTAGACCATGATGCAATGCAGCCACGAGATGTTGCATTTTGAATGAGGGATGCAACTCACTTTCACTCGACTAGAAAAACTCTCAATATCGCTATTGCTTTCTCCACCTTCTGAGGGTTGTCAAAAGATATTCTGGGAAACCCAAGAAATCATTAACTGAAGAAGAAGTTGATGAAGAAGGTTGAGGGAAAGTGGGTACACCAAAAAATGTGATTATATATATATATGATATTGTCAAGTCCCTAGCAATAACCATCCCTTTTTATTAAGCCGCTGGTATTTCTGCGATGTCTCCCCAGAACCCTCAGTCCCTCTGGACCCGATCTCCTCATCCAACTCCTCCTCCCAGATCATCCTGAAGTGGAAACCGCCCAATGACCCCAATGGCAACATCACTCACTACTTGGTCTTCTGCCAGCGCCAGCCTGAAGCTAGCGAGCTCTACAAGTTTGACTACTGTCAGA
This sequence comes from Gephyroberyx darwinii, assembly GCA_900660455.1. Taxonomy (NCBI): domain Eukaryota; kingdom Metazoa; phylum Chordata; class Actinopteri; order Trachichthyiformes; family Trachichthyidae; genus Gephyroberyx; species Gephyroberyx darwinii. The sequence goes on from CABFOQ010042350.1 coordinate 8,982, forward strand.
AGGGTGAGCCACAGTGTGTTTGTGTTTGTCCATGTTGTTGTGTGTCAGAGAGAGACTTTCCATTGCCAGCTGTCCATTAGTAGGAGAAGGCACTCACCATAGAGGAAGCTCTTCAGTACTGCAGGTTGCCCCAGCCTGCTCCAGGGGCACTAATATACAGCTGACTGTGATCTGACTTCACTTGGTGGATAATGTGTCGAAGGCAGAGTGTGCATTGAGTCTCGGGACGTGGGGTGTTCAGACAGAAGAGTAGATATCAGAACACCTTATGCCATTTGCTAGACGATTTTATCTACCGCGCATTACAGTACCTTGAGTGCATGCATTTTAAGCATGTGGGAACTGAACCCCAGACCTATGTGCAGTGAAGGTACAAGAATTTGTCTGGATGGCATCCCAACTCCCTACATAATCCACGGTGCATACTGAAACCTGGCACCGGGCCAACAAGGATCTGCCTTTCATTCTGACTTGGTTCAAACAAAGTTCAAACATGTGTCGTGATTGAGTTGTTCCTGTCCTGACCGTCACCACCACACTGCCATCGGTGCCCTTCCATTGTGATACACAAGCAAGCCCAAACTTTCATCTTTGAACTCCCGTAACTCCCACACATCCAAGAAATGGGAGTCTGTGGGGAGGTGGTGTCACTGGTAATTTATCTCCACTAGAAAGGGTGAGGACCTGGGGAACGGCAATGGATGACGTGCCCCTCGGGCTGTGTGTGGATGCATGTGTGTGTGTGCGGGTGTGCATATGAATGTCTTAACGTGTGTGTCTGTGTTTGTCTGTGTGTGTCGCTTGTGTGATCCTGTTCTGTCTGGGTGTGTGTTTTTGTCCATATGTGCGTGCGGTTGTCCGTGTACGATTGCGTTTCTCCAGGGATGAAGCTGCCATCACGGGTGCCCACTCAGGTGGACAACGACGAGGAGCAGAAGTGGAACCAGACGGAGGAGCAGGGCCAGGGGAAACGCTGCTGCGCCTGCCCCAAGACCGACAAGCAGCTCAAGAAGGAGAAGGAGGACTCAGAGTACCGCAAAACCTTTGAGAATTACCTCCACAACGAGGTCTTTGAGATCAAGTAAGACAGCCGACAACGTAATGGTCTTTGAAGAATGTTAGCTAAGACGAATGTAAGAATATTATGCCTTTTGTGCTTTCATGATTCGTGAAGGTACCCTCAAGCGTAGAGATGTTCATGCACGTCGGACGAAATCAGAAAGGCTTTTCGATTTGTTGTCTTTAAGATTCCCACTTTTGACCTCCTGTTGTCAAAGTCAATTCCGGTTTAACTTTATTCCCAATTCTAAATATTTTGACACATTATATTGTCCTATGTGGCAAGCCCCATCTATCTATCACCAAAGTAGCCTAAAACAAACCATAAAAAGCATTTGCAAATACACCCCAAGGCTGTTATGTTTGGCAGTCGACTAAAGTCTTGAAGGGACCCCTTTTCACTTTTCCTTGCCCTTGTTCATAAATTGGTAAAGAAAAAATCTCAGATTTGACAGCTTAAACACTGTATAACATGGTGGCTCCGCCTTCTGCACCGACAGACCCACCAGACAGAGACGCTCGGCCATGGGCATCGCCAACCGAACACACCCCTTCCTCACCACCGCCCCCAGCCTGCCCTCGGGCACCCGCAGCCCTGAGGACGAAGAGGAGAGCTTTGAGAGCACCAAGATTTTGGTCACAGTCCACGCCAAGGAGTCCACTGTCATTTCCAATCTGCGCCACTTCACCAGCTACCAGATTGAGGTCCACGCCTGCAACCATCCCACCGACCCGGGCCGCTGCAGCATGGCAGCCTATGTCAGTGCCCGCACAATGCCTGAGGGTAAGGAGCCACTGGTAGCATGTCATGTATTGCTATTACTGAGGGGCCGGCTAAGACTTGGTTCATGCTTTCTTTGTTGCTAGATGTGTATGAGCTCATATGAACGCTGTTTCTCGTGAAAGTGTGTGCCTGAATACTACAGAAAACACCGTTGTAAATTTCAGCTCTACACATCCACCAACAAGAAAAAAAACAGAATCGGCCAATATTTCCGGTTCCTCTTTTTCAGCCAGCCCCGTCTTTTCGGCTGCAGTTCTGTCATTTACCACGTGTACTCCATCACGTCTGTTTCCATGTGAAGCATAAACCAGCTGTAACATGGGTCTATATAAAACAAGCACATCACTAGGGGTGTCCTAGCTGCCTCAGTGGGCGAGGGTCCATAACATCAAGCCAGATGTTTTATCTTAAAAAAGTACAATTCTGAAGAACTAGATTTATCTGTAGATGGAGGTAACTTGTTTTTGGTCTCTAACTATAAAGAAAGTAGTCGTAAATGAAGTTATTATGAGTGAGTACAGTTTGATCTCCATGTGCCTTGTTTTCTCCAGACAAAGCTGATGACGTAGTGGGTCCCATCACTTACGAAGTGTCAGAGTACACAGTGCACATCAAATGGCTGGAACCCAAATCCCCCAATGGCATGATTATCCTGTATGAGGTCAACTACAAGAGACTGGGAGATACTGAGGTATAGAAATACACCCCACACTCACACACACACTCACACACACACACACACACACATACAAACACATCTATAATGGGTTTTTTTTGTACTTTGTCGTTTCTCTTGGGAAACAAGTTAACCTTAAAACCCACACACAAACACACACATTCATTATCACACAGAAAACACACTTTTTTTTGCACGTTCCCCTTTCCCATGAGGACGATACACAGGCCTAGTGATGAGAGAAATGAATTGAATTTATACTTCTTAAAACGACTTACGCAGGAACATATAAACAGGAGCTGCAATAGTTATTAAATGACTGTACCTTTTTGGCCAGAAACCACAGGTCTGGGCCTCAGTAATGTAACTCGCTTGATTAACTGGATGGGAAGATAATTTTAGCAACGCTACATCCGCACAATGTTTTAGTTAGCATGGAGATGGTCGCACCAAACATCTCACTTGACGCTGCCGCCTATTATTTGATGTGGAAAACAAACAAAAAAAACAACTTAGGTGTTCCCACAGTTGACACACAGGAACATGGAAACTGTTTGAAACATGAGGGATGCTACACTATCCTATAAAATGAGTCAACAAGTTATTTTGAAAGTGATATTTTAAGCTTGTATAGCACTAGGGCGCTATGAATCTGTTTCTTAGTATATTGTTGCTTCTCGTATTTACTTCACTAACCTTGGTGTTGTTCTTGTCCAGGAGCTGCACCACTGCGTGTCCAGGAACGTGTACAAAATGGCCAACGGCTGCAGGCTGAGAGTGGTGCACCCTGGGAATTACACGGTGAGGGTCCGGGCCACCTCCCTGGCAGGGAATGGCTCCTGGACCGAACCCACGCACTTCTACGTCCAGGATCTAAGTAAGTCACCACCTGTCGTGATGGCCCACCACACCAAGTCCTAGTTTATGTGCAGGGAACCCACACAGGTCTAGGAAGTGTAAATATGAAGAGGAAGATGGATGAAGAGGGAGAAATGTATCTATTCATTCTCTTTGATGGAGTTGTAGACCACTGTCATTTCACACATTGTGATTTGTTGTGTTCCCCAGCTGCTGTCAGCATATATTGAATACCAACAAAAAATATTTGTCAAATCCAGTCAAGAAATGAATGTCTGGAAAAAAGCATGGGGGTTTTTCAAATGGAAATATGTAAGACACCTGTGTACGTCTGAGTAGACTCCAGCTCTCTGTGCCAATAAGCAAAAACTGTGCTATGAGTTTGAATAAGATTATGTTCACCAACCAACCTAGTTGTTACATGTGTGGGATTTATAATGGGTTTGTTTGTACTCCAACTAAAATGTGACTCACTGTCTGGGCGGATGTGTTGAACAGGGGATCCTATTAATGTGGTGAAGATCGTGATTGGACCAGTCATCTGCTTTGTCCTTCTGCTATTTGTGGCGGCAGCAGGATTTGTTATGTTCAAGAAGAAGTACGTGCTTTTCCTCACTTTTTCATTACCAGCTCTAATGATGTATTGATTCTGAATTTTCTCAGTGTTATTCCTAATTGCTTTTCTCTTTTTCTCTTCAGGCAACCCCAAGGGCCTAGTGGTCCGATCTATGCCTCTTCTAATCCAGAGTATCTTAGTGCTAATGACGGTAAGCGGTGGGATGTAGTCATTTTATCAATAATTTGGATGGGTTGTGAGTAGAGTTGGGCCTGTATATACCATGAATACTGATGATCAGACAATGAAATAAGTATTCAACACAAAACAAGTTCAAATGTGAAGATTTAGTATACTCTAGTAATTAGTTGTTGTTTTTTTCAGTGCAAATCAAGCAAAACGATTTTATTATGATTTAGCTCTAATAGCATTTTCAGCTAATTTCAATAAATATGATGATAACCCCGTTATCTGGGATAAGATCATTATAACATGAAAATGTGTTAAAGCCCTTGGCTGGTAGTGACAACTTTGTCAATCAGCCTTGTTGGATGGCCAGCCATTGACAAGCTATGCTCCCAACCCTTGCACCCCTTACTATTGGCTGCTTTTAATGTGATGTCACTCCAGAAGAGGATCTGCAAAATGTCTAACGAGTCGATGTAAATGTACCTGCAGTGTATGAGCAGGATGAGTGGGAAGTGGCCAGGGAGAAGATCAGCATCTTGAGGGAGCTGGGCCAAGGCTCCTTCGGTATGGTCTACGAGGGCATCGCCAAGGACATCGTCAAGGGCGAGTCGGAGACACACGTAGCAGTGAAGACGGTAAACGAGTCGGCCAGCCTGAGGGAGAGGATCGAGTTCCTCAACGAAGCCTCCGTCATGAAGGCCTTCAGCTGTCACCATGTGGTAAGCAGAGATGGCATCATCTGAAAGAGAAATGTGCCCTCTAGATGCACATGAGAGTAGAGAGTAGACATCATTGCACGTAAACAAAAATATAAAACAGATCTTAAATTGGATTTCGTTCAGTGATGGTCTAACAATACAAGTTTGGATGGGAATCAACAAGCAGGGGACAAATATGGACGCTGCAAGTATGTTTTTCCTGCTGTCTATGAGTAATGAGACACAGTACTGATCCAATGTAGCACAACACGATACCATTTAATACCTCCTCATGTTTGAATGCCTCTCTAGTTTTAGCTGTGTTTGGCATTCCCTGTGTTTCCCTTCACATGAACCATTGAAGGTCAGCTGCTTCACTCTGCCAATAACCAAACCAACTACACTATACTATCATGTGATCAGTCCAACCTATGCCGTAGTAACCAAACCCCTTCCTTGTCCTTTCCCTGTCTCCTACTGTAGGTGCGTTTGATGGGTGTGGTATCTAAGGGCCAGCCCACCCTGGTGGTGATGGAGCTGATGACCCACGGAGACCTGAAGAGCTACCTGCGCTGTCTCCGCCCGGACTCTGAGGTAACGAGATAAACACAACGAAACACTCCCGAGTTTTTGAGTTGTGCTTGTATGTGTGTTTTAGATTAGATGGAACTTTTTATCCCTGAGCTGATGAACTGATAACGGTAACATTTTCTGTGCACTTTTTTTTAGTTTTTGCACATTTTTGTCATTTTTGCACCTTGTAAATGCATTTCACTCCTTTTTTTGTATCAGTTGGCACCTTTTGGATTTTTCCAATTCTTTTTTATCAGTGTGTTTTTTTTTATGCCTGAGCGGGAAATCGTTGTTACAGTCAAGTGCATTAAAAAAAACAGAACTACCAAAGGCAAATCAGTACATACACAGGTAACATACAAGTAGCAGTGGATCAGCGGCTTGCACATATAACATCTTATGATACCTATTTTTCTGTTACTTTTCTGAATGAAGTAAGGATCTGATAGTGGTTACCAAAGTGGGAAGGACATGGCATGGCAACCAACACATCAAAACCTGTGCAAACGTTGCTGTGGTGGTAGTGTAGCAGTATCAAATTATTAGATATGAAACAGTGTTTGTATCAAAGTCCAAATTCTGGTATTGTGACTCCATTCATTTGGGGGTATTTGACATGAAGAAATTTGGGAACGTCGTTGAAAATGTTAGGACACGCCCTCTCTCGTGTGCTCAGAACAACCCAGGGCGCCCGCCGCCCACACTGAAGGAGATGATCCAGATGGCTGCGGAGATCGCTGATGGCATGGCCTACCTCAACGCAAAGAAGTTTGTCCACAGAGACCTGGCAGCCAGGAACTGCATGGTCGCTCACGATTTCACCGTCAAAATAGGAGGTAAGGTCGGACAGAACCCAAATTCTTGCCAGGGAGTCCCAAGGTGGAGCTTTCTTAACGGTTATTACGCGGTTATTTGCAAGTTACAATGGTTTGCTGAAATGTTGCCGAAACATTACAAGACAGTTACACAATACAGGTTTGTCACACTAGAAGCAGGACAAAATGAACACAAAGTGCTAACAGGATGGACTGTGACAATAGACTGAGCATGTTTAACTCATGTTTTACAACTTGCAAAAATAGCATTTACCTTTTTATTAAGTCATATTTATTGGACGTGCATTTAAGTCTCAAAAACACACATTGAAGAGCAAGAAAAGAGGATAAAGTAATTCTAATTCACAACTTATACCAGTACTATACAGAACAGACACCAGAGCAAAACGGGTAACAGCATTCAAGTCAAGTCAACTTTATTTACAAACATATTTCAAAAAGCAAATAAAACCAATAAAATGAGTCACACTGAAAGATACAACAGATCACAACAGTGCAGGAATTCAGAGTTTAATTTTGATGTAATATAATATATAATAATAATAATATTCTGCTCAGACTTTGGCATGACCCGAGACATCTATGAGACTGACTACTACAGGAAAGGAGGGAAGGGCCTGCTGCCCGTAAGGTGGATGGCTCCTGAGTCTCTGAAGGATGGCGTCTTCACTGCACACTCAGACTGCTGGTCAGTGCTACTTTG
>CABFOQ010042354.1:0-13798 GCA_900660455.1 Gephyroberyx darwinii
CATACAGTGGCAAATCCATAGTACATCATAACTGGAAGTATTACATTTTCTGAAGAAAATGTGAATGTGCTTTCAACACCTTGCACAGTCAATCCCTGATACACGCCATCCCATGAAAACGTCAAGGCAACCTCCATGCAAGATGCTGTTATTTTAATGTGGACTTTTATTGGGAAAAGTTAAATAGACTAGGATGTCAGTTAACACCTTTTTAAAATCGTTAAATCATTTACCAGTAAATTCAGCATACAAGTGATCCATCAAGGGGATCACATTTCAACAAAATTTCAACTTTTGAGAGTTCAGTGGGGCGCAGAGTCCATAGATGGAGTCCACATCCAATGAATTGCAGTAGTTCTGTGGGTAAAGTGTATAATGTGTCCCGCTGCACCAAACACAAACAATACATTTATTTGAGTGACTTTCCATTGGTTCTAGAAAAAGGTGAAGTAGGCAAAGCAATTATATTATGTATTTCTATACAGGACATGCAACTCAACTCTTTTCTAGAGTTCATGAACCCAATTTACATCAGTCTGTCTGTTTCTCTTTCCAGGAGTATAAAACGTATTATCTTCAACAGCCTGATGAAGCCCAACATCAATGAGAAGGGGGAGAAACAGATGGACACCCTCAGCACGTCACAGGCTCTGCAGATAGCCGGCCGTGCAGGGAGGTCTGTGTTCCTCACTTTTATTAATATTATCCCCCGTGAGAACTGGGACGATGGAGAGCAGTAGCAAGGAAAATGGGACAAATACTATCAGCACGTCCAGGGAGGCCGGTACAGAAATAGTATTACTCAGTTTTAGAGTGATACCGTGACTTTTTGTGCTTGTATCTTTTTTCAGTATGAAAATAGTCACTACATTGTTTCTTCAATTACCCTAATTGACTAGTGGCCCACGGCCATGTCTAATTGCCCATGTCCAGATTGTGAGTGTGCGGTGTAGGTGTGATGACTTGGAATTAAAATGTAGCTTTTAAATAGGCAAGGAAGGGACATTTTTACATTTTAAATTGTAGTCCTTGCAGTCAAGGAAACAACCTATAATCAACAATTATCAGGGTGTGGTTCATTCCCAGTAGGAAGCAGTAGCACACGCAGGGATAAAACCATGAAACGTGAAATGTCAGCTGCATTTAGTCTCTAGATAGATTTCAAATCAAGTTGAGCACAATGTTATTCCCAGCCTGTGCTTCCTCATTTGAGCGTCTTTCTCCAGGCTACATTTTAAATTACCGAAGATCAAGATCATTTAAATCTGCAAAAAATCGGCAAGGGAATTTCACAGATCCCCAGTGCATTCGCCCATTCGCCCCAACTGCTAGTGACAGGTTTACTTGTTTTTGACCTTGTACCTGTTGCCAGAAAATGACCTTCTGTATTGAAACTAGTAGGTGTTGCAAGACTTTTTCATTTCTGTCAAGTCATCCATTTAATCACGTCTCCACCGTCATCTCTGCCAGGTTCTCTTCTGTATTTAAAGAAGGAGAGGTGACCACCATGCACAAAGACGATCTGCCTGTCCTCAAGGAAATACTCAGCCAAACTGTGGACCCCATAGAGGTTAACACACACACAGACACACACACACACACACACACACTCTCACATTCAGTTTCTTGATGTTCTCCTCTCGTCCTCTGTCAGACTGCAGGTCTCCATCCTACTGCAGAACAGATAGAGATGTTTGCCTATCATCTACCTGATGCTACACTGTCTAACCTTATAGTAAGTGTTAACCCTGCATTCATTCATCCCTCCACCCATCCGTACTCCAGCCTTTACCAGGCATGAGAGCAACAGCGAGAGGAAAAGGAAGTGCAGCTGGCCCAAAACAAGAGCCATTGTGAATGAATGTTGCATTGTGACTGACGCTACTCGTATTTTTCTCCACAGATCCTATCATGACAATTGAGTAACAGTGTAGACATAAAATGACACCGGTATAGGCTTGTTCACCTTAACCTTGTTGAGTTAGATAAATATCCTTGACACACCGGCTCGTTATTATGTTATTATTATGTTATTATGGTGTTATATTATTTTCTGATTTCCAGGGAGTCTTTGTCAGTCTCGCACAAATAGGTGGTCTAAAATCGACCAGCCGATCCATTATTTTGATTACGTTCTTTCCCTCACTCCCTCTCTCTTTCAGGACATATTTGTCAGTCTCTCTCAGGTGGATGGCCTGTATTTTGTCTGCAACATTGATGACTTTAAGTTTCTGGCTGATATGATTCAGCACATCCCGCTGAACCTGAGGTCACGCTATGTGTTCTGTACTGCTCCCATCAACAAGAAACAACCCTTTGTATGCACTTCTTTTCTCAAGGTAAGGATGGGTAGAAGGGAACAAGGGAAGGGAGGGTAAGGTGAAAGAAGGAAAATGGCGGCAGAGCGGGAAGGAGGGAAGTTTACTAATTGATAATAAATTGATGCTTTCATGGTATTGATGAGGCTTGTGTTCCTGCTCTCCTGTGTTTATCCTCTGTTAACTGTAATACCATAGTGCTGTCTGTCCAGCTGTGAATACCGACCCCTACTAACGGCTTTATGGTCTTGATGATGACGTTGTTTCTCCTCCAGTTTGCGCGTCAGTTCAGCCGAGATGAGCCCCTGACGTTTGGCTGGATCTGCCGCCACGTCAGCTGGCCCCTGGCTCCACCAAAAAACATAAAAGACTTGGTCCACTTGGAAGCTGTCCATGACGTATTGGACCTATACCTCTGGTTGAGGTAATATAGTAATTTTAATACTATTATTAGAACTAAAATTCTAAATAAAAAAGGATGTGGTTCATCTGGAGGTTGTTCATTTAGTTCTTCTACCACTGGACACTGTGGTGGTTCAGTGTTTAAGGACACCTCAGTGGAATTAATAATAAATATCAACACACAAGCAGCAATTCCAGGGACTCAGCTTTTTTGGATGTTGTTATGTTGGACTGTGACTGGTCAAGAGATTTGTGGCAGTGTTCAAAAATTAGTTTTTGACACTGATCAGTTTCATAGTGTGAATGACATCCATCCAATGAAATCTTTATATTAGCATTAGTCTAAATGGCTAAAAACTTTGAAGTGGATTTGATTGATGAGTGGGTAGAATGTTCCAAATCGAGATCCTGATGTGTTTACTAAGTTTAAAATCCCCTGATCCCCTGATATTACCTAGCACAAACTTTATGTGATTCTTATTTATTGTTGTTAATATCTCTGTCTGTCCCGTAGCTACCGTTTCATGGACATGTTCCCAGACACTGCCATGGTTCGGGAGATCCAACAGGAACTCGACGACATCATCCAACAGGGCGTCCGAAATATCACACGCCTCATCAGAGCCACTGACACGACCACCACTGGCCCGCTGCAGACACAGAGCAACAAACGCAGCACAGCAACATCTGGTGATAGTGGAATCGCCAGCAGCAACTACTTGGCTAGCAACAGAGGACAAAGGGGAGGGTCAGGGAAGATGATTGACAGTTCTCTAGCCAGTCGCCTGGTGCGAGACGGGCTGTTGACCTCTGATTTGCTCCGGCAGCTGCAAAGGGAGTGGTCTAAAGGGCAAAAACAGGAACTCAATAATCAGAGCGCACCAGATACAGGAAGTTACAATAGTAGCAAAGGTAAGAGGAAAAAGAAAAAATAAGGAAGAAAACAATTATTATGGATGTTGCACATGGTTGATGCAGTTCCCATGGCGATGAATAATTGGAATCTGCAACCTCAGATCAAATCTGGCTCATTTTACTATTGACACCATTGCATTTATGAAAAACTGAAAAAAATGGGGTTTTCAGTTGGTCCTATGGGTGTTTCTCAACACATGAAGGACCATAATAATCTTTCAACACAAGCTAAAAAGAAAAACATCGAAATGGGGGTTTTCGCAAAAGTGCAGTGATTGGTCATGTGACCTGGCCTGGACTGAGATAAACGCCAGACTACTGTGTCATCTGAGGATGTCATGTAATAAACTAATTTTGACTGTGGTAAAAGCTAAAGTGTTTTTCAACCTCTAGCTCTTGAAAGAAAATGATTGTTAAGGTAGTCTCTCCTACCTTTATGGGAACTACTGGCTGCAGTAGTAGTAGCTTAGGTGCTCTCTAAGCCCTGCTGACGGGTCAGGTACCTGGTGAGACATCCACTGTTCAAGGCACTCCTCACTTCACTGGGAGCATAAATGACTCCCAACTGGAATCAACCTGGAACTGGTTGACATTAATGTTTTAATACCAACAGTTAAATTAGTTGAACAACAAATCTATACCGTCCCTAGTTGGGTGCTGTGCACGTACATACATGACAGGAATAGACCCACTGTCATTTTCAGGGACGTCCTGACTGAGCTACCACTACCCCATAGCTCCACCTTGGTACCATGCATACTGTGTTTCTATAGTAATGTTTCAGAGTCACATGGTGTTACATTTTCAAAATGCTGTCATAACATTTTGAGATGGACAATATATTGTATATACTGTGCAGAGCTGGGTTCAACTGACTTTCACTTTACTCAATTCAGGAAGTGGACTCAAATGTAGGAAACTTCAGAATGGCATGAGAAGGTCGGCATATCCAGTTTATTTAGATATATTTAGAAAGGAGCACACAATTCAATTTGGAGTTTCTATTTACATTTTAAAGTGACTGAATTGAACCCAGCCCTGGTGTCTACAGATGCTATTTTATATTTTTGCCAGTTGCTGGTTTACATTTAGGATAATGATGACAATGAGGATTGAATAAAAATGCCATTATGTTTTAATTAATGTCTTGATTTCATGACCAGTATAATGTGTTAAGTGGGTCACATATATTTCCAAAATGTAAATTGTTGCTGACAGAAAATGAAGAAACTGAATCTTTACTTTATTTTTGTATTTGCACTGTAATTGATTCACCTCTGTCCACTTTTTTGCGCATTATGTTGCATAGGCACTTTTGAGACTATGCTAAGCAAGTTTTGATCGTCCACCAAGCAGATGACAACTGGTAAAACATGAATGAAAATAAATGCTGCATATTCACAGGTGGAACTGCCACTAATCCTGCTGAATTTTAATTTTGATCAAAGAGGATAGTCCAAAAAACAAGGTGTGCTTATGTAGACTCTACCGCTGCATTCCACGGGCCAAGATTTGGTCCACAGTCCACTCACATTGGCAACAAAACACACCAAAATAATAACATACTGCAACAGGGCTCCTTCAAATGGACCGGGGCCAAAATGGGTTGGAAGCCTGTTTCTGATGGGTCCCCACAAGACAGGAGCACCAGTATGTTATTAGTGTCAGGGTGAGAGTGTGTGTGTGCGTGTGCGTGTGCGTGTGCGTGTGCGTGTGCGTGTGAGTGCATGTGTGTTGTTAGGGTAAAGGTCTCAGTCACCATAGAAAATGAGATTAGAGAAAAAGGGACAGGATTGGGCCATTACTGAAAATGAGGGAGGTAAAGTAAAACAGAAAGGGAGGGAAAATGGAGGGAAGAGGGGTTTGGCTTGTTTGTTAATCATTGAGTCAGAGCAAGGCTTGGTCAACTGTAGACAGTCAGGTAGTGAGAGAAAAACAAGACTGACAACCAGAGAGAGGGGAAAACAGAAGCAGAAAAAAGTGGGCAAAAAACACTGGAATCTACCTGGACAACTTCAGCAACAGGCAGACTGATGGATTGGATTGGTTTCTAATGTGTATTTTCATGTGTACAGAGAGAAATTACACTGCAGCAGGCTGAACACATTTTATTGGTGTGTTTGTGTCTGTATATGTTTGCATGGTGCGCTGACATAGGGACACACACTCAAACAAACGGAGCGGACAGAAAGGGCTTGCATGGTGGTGTGTCATACGTCAAGATGTTTGTTGTTCATATGTTTTCCTACTACTTCTCCAAACTCCAGGAGGACCCCACCGAAAAGGTCAGAGCTGTTCTGGTGTTAAAATGTCTTTCTCACTTGAATTGAACTTCTTCTAGTAGCAGTCATATTTAATACAAAATGTTGAGAAGGCATCTTTTCAAAATGTAATCCCTTAGAGATTTGAAAAATATAATGAAAGGTTGCTGTAATGTTGCATGCAACTAAGAAACTGAAAGAGCTTTTCTAATTGAGGAAATATGTGACCAACTCTTATTAATATATATATATATGTACTAGCATTAATACTTTGAGCTCAGAAGGTCACTTTCAAAATGTAATCCGTTACTACTATAGCTGCATGCCTGCCAAAAGTGAAAGTTATTAATCCACTGGATTACTTGGACAATCTGATTGCTTTCAGTTACTTTTGGATTACTTTACCTGGTGGGGGGTGGTTGTGTTTAGTAGTCAGATGTGGGTTTACTCAGGGTCAATTTCTAAGATAAGTCACTATGATATGATGGTGACAGTGTTGTAATCAGTAGTTAATGTGTCACTGTGTTTCTGAAATGATTAACATTATTGTTTGGCAAAACCACGTTATTATTTCCTGTGTCTTCGTTTCACATCGTTGAAGGGAATGATAGCATTGTAAATTCTTGTTTTCCATCTCTCCTAAAAACCCATAGTTAAAGCTCCATAATAGAAGTAAACACCCTGGGTTGAAGTACTGGTATCCTCAAATGGCTTGGTTTCTACTTTTTTGGGGATTAAAGATATTTTTGCACACTGGAATTTATTATCTGAAGTTTTGCTACAAGGAGCAACAGCATGTGACTACGAAAAATTAATTTTATGTGGGCTTTTTGCAGGTTGTCAACTTCGGGGGTAAAACAGACCTGTATTTTGATTTAGGATGGGTTAAAAAAAACTCATCTACAAGTCCAAGTCTTCAAAAACATAATGTAAATAAACACGAAATCCAAACATCTTTGTTCTGCTGGATTTATTTATTTTGCCTGGAGGCTGGAGAACAAAGACCAGAAGTTTCCCAGGGATAGCTGTTTCTCAAACTGTTGTTGGATCACACACCAGTTTGTGGCGGCGTTAGATTTGCAATGTTTTTAATGAGCCTGGGTCGAAGGGTGAGACAGCCTGGTAAGTCTCTTATGTGGGTCCAACTGGTGTACGTAAGGGATGGGATGGCAGCTACAGCCAGTAGTAGAGGAAACTCTGTAGAAACTTTGAAGTGCAGAAAAGATTGCTTCAGACCTAATGGAAGGAAGGACTGGTCCTCTGAAGCCTGCTGACCTGAGGAGAGGAGACAAGGAGAGGAGGGGAGATAGGCGATATTCTCTCACTATTTCTGTCACTCTCTGCCTGCCCTCCTCTCCTTCTCTCTGTCTTCTTTCCTTCTTTTAAGTTAAGTAAGTATAAAGGAAAATAAACCAGTGACGCCTATTTTTTGTTTGCTTTGTCTCTCTCGCCTGTTTTTTTTTAGGTGGCCACGTTTCTGTACTCCATGCGTCTCCATGACGACCAGCTAAGGGACATCTCGACTCGTTTCCTAGGTGAAATGGAGAAGGGGCTTTCAGTGGAAAGCAACGCCACGGCAACGGTTAAGATGCTGCCAACACACGTCCGCTCCACACCTGATGGATCAGGTTACTTATATTAAGGGTTTTTAAACTTTTTCTCTGACTCAAACTGATTTTTCAAGCTGTTGTGTAAGTTGATCAAACAAGATGTACTCTATTTTGGTAGACTACTATCCTATTAGCCCACTGTATTTTTTTCCCAGCTTAACATTTTAAGCTTGAAAAAAACTATGGCAACATAACAGAGCAGGTGGGAAGCCATTTTAATATTTCTTCCATGCAACTTTGGGTTGTAAATCAGATTTTGAAAACCACTGACTTATAGTATGTGAACATAATTGTTCTGCAGGAAACACTGAGAGATTATAAATTTCTGTTTCTCAATAACCCCCTCTCCCCCTCTCCCACAGAGAAAGGGGAGTTTCTGGCCTTGGAACTGGGAGACTCCAGGTTCAAGGTGCGCCAAGTTAAAGTGAGAGAGGAGGCGGGGAGGATGAGGAGAGCAGTGGAGATGGAGGAGCAGACCTACCCAATGCCTAAGGAGCTACTCGGTGGCAGAGGAGCAGAGGTGAGGAGGAGAGACAGGAAATGGGGAGAGCATTAAGGAGAAAGAAGAAGGAACGGAGGAGGAGAGGTGGAAGCAGGGTGTGTAGTAGGAAGAGGAGCTGATATATGAGGAGTTACGCAGCAAGATGGGCGTAGAGGTGAGAAGAGGAGGAGGGAGGAATGGAGGGAAGAGGACAGAGAGAATGGAAGTGGGAGGTGTGAAGGGGGAAGGACAGAAATAAAAGTATAGCAGGTAGAGGAAGGTGACGAGATGGCAAGAGGTTATCCACCATCTCCACCCTCTTCCCTCTCCTCTGTGTAACTGATTGATCGACATCTGTGTCTCTGCGTCTTCTCTCTCTGTCTGTAGTTATTTGATCACGTGTCAGACTGTCTGAAGGACTTCCTCCATAAGAAGAACATCAGCCTGGAGAAAAAACATCCTCTGGGCTTCACCTTCCCTTTCCCCTGCCAACAGACTGCCCTGGACCAGGTAATGACACTCTATCTATCTATCTATCTATCTATCTATCAGCTGTTTTATGTGCTAGATGTAGTATATCATATTGCTGTGTATTTTCTGATATACGCTCTGCTCCTGCCTCCAGCGAACAGAGGTATTTCTATCTTTTCAAATATACACCCTAACCTCTTCTTTCTCACCTGCCCTCTGTAGGGAGTATTGCTAAGTTGGAGTAAAGACTACCAGGCTCGGGGCCTCCAGAGGAAAGATGTGGTCCAGGCCCTCAAACAGGCCATCAACAGGACTGGGGTAGGACAGCAATACAGTACTATTGACTACAATACCCAAAACCCACTGCTCATAACTCGACATCATCCAATCAGATACTGCTCATGACTGACTGAAACTGTATGAAGAACATTTTATATTTCTAGACATTTAGCTGATGGTCTTAACCAGAGTGACAGTTGAATCTGTCCTGTCATTGGTATCTTACTACTATAGCAAGGAGCCCAGTATTATGTTGCTAAGGTTAATGTTACAAGGAGGGACACTTAATGGCAGCAACCTCAGAGTGGCCACAGATAGGAGCTGTAACATCAAGTAAAAAGGAAGGATAGAAAATTGCAAAGGATAGCTACATTACTTCTCAGCCACTGCCCATACTGACGACACTACCCACCACTGTCTACTCTAAATGAACATTTTGCACTACTGTTAACACCACAGGTCATTTTCCACTACTGCACTTTATAATATCCTCGTGTATATTTCTGATGTATATTTCTGCTGTTTTATTTTGTATATATTACAATATATTCTGCTGTTCATTTTAACATACTTGTAATATTTCACAATATATTTTATATATTTTACATATTTTTAATCCTGTGCTGAGCCTGTTGCAACGAAATTTCGTTCGACGTACACTTGTTGTATACTGAATGACAATAAAGTCTGTTTAATACTTTTTATTATTAAAGAATCACAAAGTTACATAAGCCACATAAGCTTCTGCCCTTACTGACATACTGAGAGCTGACTGCACTACCCACAAAACACTTTATAGGTAATGAAAACTTGGTTGGTTCCTCTCTCTCTCCCTCTCTCCAGGGTATGGATGTCGAGGTGTTATCCCTGGTTAATGATACTGTAGGAACCATGATGACCTGTGGTTTTGACGACCAGCATTGTGAAGTAGGACTCATCATCGGTTAGTAGATTTCTAGCTGTCCTATCATTCAATGTAGCTGTTTACAGCAGGTTTGCTGTGGGCAGCGAGATGGCCCGGGTTCAAACCCCCGTGCCAGAAAGCGTTCTGCTGAAGTGTCCTTGAGCAAGACACTGAATCCCTACCAGCTCCAGGGTTATCTAGTCTTTAACTGTAATCCTTCTGTGAAGGAGGCATCGTCATCAGTGCTTTATTCAGTAGTTTCAGGACCTGTGTTGTGCATTTTTCTTTTTCATTTCCTTGTTTTAAATGTTTATGCACCTTGATTTTATTTATTCAGTTGTATTTTGCAGTATGACATTTTGCCTTCTTCATGCAGTAAAGCATTTTGTTACATTTGTTTTGAAAAATGCTACACAAATTAAGTTTATTATTATTATTATTATTATTGTTGTTGTTGTTGTTGTTGTTGTTGTTGTTATTATTGTTATCATTGTTATTATTACTAGAGCCAACTAAAACATCTACCTAAACATCCCCTGCAGCATTTCATTTTTATCTTGATTTTTAATGGAAAAAACATATTTGGCCATGTTATGGTCAAAGGCATAAATCCTGTTCAAAATCCATTGTTGCTGCTCCCTCTAGTGGTTCGAACATAGAATGTATGAGGACATTTTTTCAAAGTAAAGATATTTTGCTGGTCCTCACATCTGCAAGGGGTCAGTTTAGAGTAAGTGTAAGGGTAAAGTTGTGGTTAAAGTGGTTAGTGTTCAGGGTAAGGAGATGAATGTAGTCAATGGGAGGTCCCCATAAGGATAGAAATACAAGGATGTGTGTTTGTGTGTGTTTTAGATACAGGTACCAATGCGTGCTACATGGAGGAGCTGCATCACATTGACCTGGTTGAGGGAGACGAGGGCAGGATGTGTGTGAACACTGAGTGGGGAGCCTTCGGGGATGACGGGGCGCTGAATAGTTACATCACTGAGTTTGACAAGGAGATCGATGCAGCCTCCACCAACCCTGGGAAACAGCTGTAGGGAAAGCAGCACTTCACAGCACAGCAAATTATAACTAACACAACTTAATATAACAAGATAATGTTTATATGTTTATGTCTTTCTGTCCTAGCTTTGAGAAGCTGGTCAGTGGGCTGTATCTTGGTGAGTTGGTGAGGCTGGTTGTGTTAAAGATGGCTAAAGAAGGACTGCTGTTTGACGGAAATATTTCTGACGCTCTGAGGACCAAAGGGAAAATAACCACCATGCATGTGGCAGCTATGGAACAGTAAGCTGTCTATCTATCTATCTATCTATCTATCTATCTATCTATCTCAGCAATGCAAAAGTAAGATATTATACCTGCTTGTCTCTCTCTTTCAGGTACAAAGACGGTCTGAGCAACACCAGAGACATTCTTCTCGACCTCAGTCTGAACCCATCGGCTGATGACTGCATTGCCGTTCAACATGTCTGCACCGTGGTCTCCTTCAGGTCCTCAAACCTGGTGGCAGCAGTGCTGGCTGCCATCTTGACTCGAGTCAGACGAAACAGGAAGTTGAAGACGTTAAGGATCAGTGTGGGGGTGGATGGAATAGTGTACAGGACACACCCACAGTAGGTCTTTATGGAAATAGTCACGCTGAGGAGATCAGTTCTGTTGATGTTGTTGCAGTTCCTACTGGTCGCTGATAGAGTCGATAAAGGTCACAGATGACTTAATGCCCCTATCATTCCAGGTATGCTAAACGTCTCCACAAGGTGGTGCATCGGTTGGTTCCTGACTGTGTCGTTCGATTTGTCCTGTCAGAGAATGGCAGCAGCAAAGGGGCTGCCATGGTAACAGCAATTGCCCAGCGACTGGCATCACGGAGGCGACAGGTCAGGTGGCGATGTGTGTGTGTGTGTGTGTGTGTGTGTGTCTGTGCTCACAGCTGTGCACATAATTTAGATTTGTGTTCATGCTAACATATGTGAATTAAATGTTGACATTGTAAGCTAACATCTCTCTTGTATTCCAGGTGGATGAGACGCTGTCGTCCTTCAGACTGAGCCAGGAGCAGCTCGGATTGGTCAAGGCCAGGATGAGAGCAGGGTTGGAGGCGGGGCTAAAGAGTAATGACCTCTCGTCAATAAAGATGCTGCCCTCTTATGTCTACAACACCCCTGATGGCACAGGTCAGAGCAGCACTAGTGTGGCCCCGTGAAAATTGAAATGATACCTACAAAGAGTTAAAGAGGCCTGGGTCCTAAGATGGATCATTTTTAGCTCACAAATCCTGTGAGAATAACTATGGCGTAAGAATTTCACTCTGATGTTTACCTTTTCTGTGGGACTTACTAATCATTTTTTTTAATCAGACCAGGAACCTCTTGGTTGAATCAGCTAATCAACAAGGTCAGTTGTGTTTTTCTGTCCCCAGAGCATGGCCAATACCTCGCCTTGGATCTGGGAGGAAGCAACCTAAGAGTTCTGCTGGTGAAGATTCATAGTGGTCGCTCTCTACAGCTCTACAATAAGATCTACGCCGTACCACTGGAGATGATGCAAGGAACAAGAGAACAGGTAGGACACACATGGATATATTGTTAATGTTGTTATAGTATAATATATTATATAGAGACACGTGTACATGAGAGTGGGACCTGATGTAGTGCACTGCTGTAATTTGGTTTGCTCATTTGTATGACTACTGAACAAAGTGGCACCAAGTTTGCATCACTGGGAGCTCTATGAGAAGTAGGGGGTCAAATGTATTTTATTTGTAGGAGTGTCACAGATGACCTGTACTGAGAGTCAGGTTAGATAGTTTAGATTGACAGTGTATTTCAACATCTCTCTCTCTCTCTCTCTCTCTCTCTCTCTCTCTCTCTCTCTAGTTGTTTGACCATATAGTGCAGTGTGTTGGTGACTTCCTGGACTACATGGGGATGAAGAACACTCGTCTTCCTCTGGGCTTCACCTTCTCCTTTCCCTGCCAGCAAACGGCCATCAACACGGTAACTATGGACATCAGGGCATCTTTGCTGCAGTGTGGGTTTTGGGCTTGACTAAAACTATACGTATCGGAAAACACAAAATGTTTCTGCACAGTCCCGGACATTATTGATGCCTCGTGCATTAGAGCAGCATCTGTCACAAGTAAGCACTATAAAGAAGCATTGAACATGGAGCTCATTTGAACGTCTTGTTTTCAGAAATGTGACAAAATGCAGTTTGTCTATTTTTACCTCTATCAGTAGCATCAGACTGCATTATATGCCAAAGCATTAAAACCTTGTTTGGAAGAAATTATTTTGTATACACAGTTGTGTCAAACAATATTTGCCTAGTCCTGGATGTGATCGATTATCCAGATTTGATCCACATTGATGCAGTTATTTTATTTCTGGATTTCTTCAAAGCTTCCAGTACTGTTGAGTATCCGTTTATATTTGAAGCTTCAGAAAAGTTTGGCTTTGGTAAAAATTGTAGGAATATGATCCAAACATCAATAGTTATTTCTCTGTGGCAGATGGGTGTGTGTGTGTGTTTGAGGCATTGGCTGGATGCAGGAGAGAACCAGGCTGGTAGGCGGGGTCTCCCTGCATCCAACACCAACTACAGACAATTACAGCTAATTGGACAACCGCAGCTTTGAACTGATTTAACTGTGTGTTTGTCTTTTCCAGTGAGGAGGGGCTGGAAGGTGTTTCTCCTTAGAAGGATGTACTTTAATTGATATTGGGTTTTTAATGTTCATTCAAATTTCAACAATGTTTGTATGTTCTGCAGGGCACATTGGTGAGCTGGACCAAAAGCTTCAAGGCCTCAGACTGTGAAGGAAACGATGTTGTTCATATGCTGAGAGACGCCATCAAGAGACACAATGTGAGTCAGAATAGAAAAGAAAAGAATTTGTCAATGACGTGCCATTGACTTGAACACAACAGCAGTAATACATGATAAGGTATATGTGTGCGTGAGATGACTTGACATAGTAGCAGCAATAAAAGACATGGTGTGTACATGTGTGTGTTTATTTGTGTGTGTATGTGTATTAGAAATTTGACATGGACATAGTAGCGGTACTCAATGACACAGTTGGGACCATGATGAGCTGTGCCTATGAAGACCCACACTGTGAAATTGGACTGATAGCTGGTATGTATTAGAGC
>CABFOQ010042373.1:0-17393 GCA_900660455.1 Gephyroberyx darwinii
TATCTACCTTCATAATAAATCTTATGTTCTTGCAGTGACCACAGAGGAGGGGATTCAGCATTCCCCAAGTCATCTTATCATTAAGGCCATTTCTGTTCTGCTTCCTTAAGATGAGACTACGTTCACAGATAGGGATGCTAAGAGTAATATACTATACTAAGAGGAATATGTCAGATCTCAGTAATTAAAGCAAAACTATTTTATTTCTGCTTGAACTATGTCTATTCTTATATTGTGGTTTTTGTTCAATGCCAAACGAATGGTCTGAGTATACCTTGTTCAGTAAAAGTAATGGGTCAATGAAGTGTTTTAGTTTAACACTTGTAGTCGGTATCCACAGTAAAAAAAAAAAAAAAAAAAAAAAAAAAGCAGTATAGTGCATCCATAAGCACAGTGCTTACATGTTTGTAGGAACCATTGCGTAAGTCAATGTAGCTGTGCCAAATTGTGTGCATTTTAGGACTGAAAGGACAAATTCAAATGCAGGGATGCATACAAACCGATGCAATACAGTTTGTACACCAGACAGTTTTTACACCTGATATTTAAAATAGTATACTTTTCTTCTTTTCCTTCCAGGCGGAGATCTTCCAAGAATTCACCATCAGGGAAGATTCGGTGGGGTTTCAGGTCAATCTCACTGTCCTACTGGACTGCCTCACTATCTTTGGCGGAAGCACAGTACCAGGTAAAGATAAAGGACACCTGATTGGAAGCAAGACATAGTGAGTCCCAGGCAATATGCTTTATCTACGCTTGAGTACGTAGTGCTCAAGAAGAGAACAGTAAAAACTCTGCAAGTGTATGTCACTTGTCAGTAAATTGATACCCCAAAAGAAAACACATTTTACTTCTTTTGTAAATCTTCTTAAGCCATAGATGAAATGGACCACCCACTTTGGACAGCGTTTCAAAACAACCCAACTCATGGGTTAAATGGCTGGACATACTCCAGTCCAGGAGTGTTTGTGTATTTCTTCTTCATTCCATTTCCCCTCTCATGTCTGTGCTGTCAGGAGTGTCCACAGCCTTGCGAATGTGCTATATGGGGTATGGATACCCTCTGACACTCTTCCTGGAGGAGGGTGGGGTGGTGACTGTGTGTAAGATCAACACACAAGAGCCAGAAGAGCCCATTGACTTTGAGTTCTGCAGCACCAACGTCACAAACAAGGTAGAGCTTCACTAATTCAAATGACGTCAAATGACTAAATGATTTTTAGTTTGTTTAATGCATGGCAGATACATACCGCTTACTGTACATATATTTTACACCGCCATCAGCTTAGCTCAGCTTGTGTAATAACGTATTTGTAACCTGAGCTAGCCAGCTGGCTTGCCAGTGAACACAAACTCACAAAATTTTACAACCATTAACTCCAGGAAAGGGATGCAATCAGTCGCCATGCATCAGTTTTCATATGTTTCATGTGCTGTAGCCTTTCAAATAGAAACACCAAGAAGCCTTGGATAGCTGTTATGACCTTCTGTTCAACTCTTTAGTGGTGGTTGCGATCGGCAGAATATTTCTTCACAGAGCCATTTCACTTGGTAGGGAAACAAGAAGCACAAAAATCTGACTGGTTTTGGTAGCTGTTGTCCCAACAGTTCAATGGTGGTCAACTGTTCTGCACCAGCTAAGTAGTCGATGGCTGTCACATTGAGTTTCATTTAGTTGCTCAGCTGTATAGAAACTGAATGGACTTCAGGTTTTTCAAGTTGATAGTGGTGTGCACGCACAGAGGAAATAGACATTACACTACAGTTAGTTCATAATAACAACTGCATCAATGCATGTGTGATTGTGTTTGTGATGAATATTATAAAGGAAGGCCACAGATAGATGCAATCTGATGCTCAGTTTAAAGCAGAGAGCATTCTGGTTCCTTTGGGATAGGGATTTATCAGAAAATATCAGAATCAATAAATTGGCAGTTGCAAGTTACTAATCCCTGCCATAAACAAGCAAATATACATGCTTTGGTAAGTTGAGGTGTGACAAACACTTATTTCCACTTATCAGGAATCCGGGTACGGCTCTGAGTATACGTAGGTTAGTGCTAGAGTGTGCTTTGATGTTTGGAATACCAGTTTGCAAATGCACTTAATGTCTTGCTGGTACATCATATCACCTGTTTTCCACTTGATATAACATATTTGCTCCCTTCCTGACTCTTCAACAAGGTGATCCTGCAGTCAGAGAGTCTGAAGGAAGCCTTCTCTGAGCTGGATATGACCAGCGAGGTGCTACAGATCACTATGTCCCCCAGCCAGCCATACTTCAGGTGTGTGTTATTTGTCCCTTTGAATCAATCTGATTTCTCACTCATTTTCTCACTCTAAAATTATCTAAATGTTGTTCTATGCTCTCTGGAGTAAGCTGATCTAAAATAATCTTCCCGTTGGCCACTGTCCCGAGAGCAGTCTCTGCTATAGATGTGTTTTGCCTTCAGTTTACAAATATCATCCTTCTGAACTCGTGAACATCTCAGCCAACAGAACCTGCTCTCTCATACTCCTCTTAACAACTCCTTCTCCACTCCTCCCTTCGGTCTCTTTCTTTCTCCTTTACAGTGATGTCCCATCTCTCTCTCTCTCTCTTACCAATACCAAACTCTCTTGTAAGTCTAATGTGCTATAATTTAGGATGAGTTCTGAAGTATAAAACCTGTTTGGAGAAGCGTTGAGTGTGGATTTGTGATTGGGGTCACCAGTGTGCACCTCTGCACGTGGATGTGACCATGTAAGGCTTGTTAGAAACCATTTCATTATGCTGGTTCTGAAATCTTGTTTGTGAATGAGGAATTTTGTAAATGATTCGTTACAGACACTTTTACCTTTACACGACAGCCTTTTTTCCCCCTCATCTCTACGTGTTGTGTTCTGCTCTTCAGGTTGTCCACCTTTGGGAACTCTGGAAATGCCCATTACGACTATCCCAAAGACTCAGACATGATGGAGCTGTTCCAGTGCACCAAGACACAGACCAACAGGTTGGCTTGGCTTATAAAGGAATGAGTGATCCACAGGGGTGGACAAAATACCAGAGACACCTATGAATATATATCACTTACCCAGCATCTGTATTGAGTTGAATCAACTAAAATAACTCTGTGCTCTGTGCTGTCCTTTCTGTTATCTGTGACAGGTACAAAATGTCCCTGCTGAAGCCGTCCACCAAGGCCCTGGCTCTGTCCTGTAAAGTTTCTGTGAGGACAGACAGCAGGGGCTTCCTTTCTCTGCAGTACCTGGTCAGGAATGACGACGGTCAGATCTGCTTTGTAGAGTATTACTGCTGTCCCGATGAGGAGGTGGAGGAGGTGGAAGAGGAGTGATGACTGCCCATTAAAGTGGTTATCAGACAGCACAGTGGATTCTCTAGCGGCCGCTCAATTTCAATGAGCGCAAGGGTGATCCGTTAGATGAGGCAGTGAAGCCAGTGAAGTGCACACATGAGAAAATCACCCCACTGTAGTCGGGGTAATGGAAAAGGTTGAACTGGTTCAACAAAATCCACTGGTGCTTCATTTCACAGCCACTCACATTTGAGTAGGGCTTTGCCACTGAACCAGTGCAAAGATGTTAGCTAGCTAGTTTTGCTAGTCAAAGCAGTGTCCACAATTGTATACTCTTTGATATGTGATGCTTTTTTTATAGTAAAGAAATGGATACATTATGATGTCCGGCTATATTCTGTTGTTTATATTCAAGTATCTCCATGCCAATATTGCCAGCCTGTATGAAGAGATTTCTCCTGCTTTGGGATGAAGTGCCCACGTAGGCAGAGCATTTAGTAATATAGTTATATTAGTATAATAGTTGATTAGTAGAAATGCTCTTCCATCTGAAAGCACCTCAACCCCACAGTAAGAATGGTGGGACAGACCACAATATTTCTACATGTACAGTGTTATTTATTATAACCATATTGTTATTTGTCTAAACAGATGTCCCACTTTTCTCCTTGAATACTGTAACTCTTTCTCCATTCCCTCTAGTACTCAAGCCCTGTGTTGTGAGAAAGTCTGATTAAACCTGATTACACTCTGAACACTCCTAGCAATTATACAATAATAAAATACATTCAGGCATTAAAGGATAAGGACATCTGTCTCTCTGTTCAACTCCTTTTGGGTTAAACAATTTGGTGCCTTAACCGGGATACTTGACTTCACCCTACTCACGTTAGAGACTGAGAGAAAACACACATCCAGCTGGCAAATCCATAGGTAAATTACCTTTCCCTTATTGGAGAGACTGTGTGTATTTTCTGGTCAGACTCTACTACTGGTTAGTAATAACCATATCTTAAATTAATATTAAACTACAGTTACCTGAATTTCCTTGCATAGAGAAACATTGTATACAACAGTGGATAGTGTCTATTGTGACTATATTATTATATAGTTCAATATGTTTAAATAAATACATAAGATAAATGTTCATTGTGAATTTTGCCTCAGTCATTTGATTGGTACAGGGGATAGACAACCAATTTGGCACAACTGTCCCAATACATTTGTATTTAACTGTCTCCATCATGCCAAGTTTCTATTGGCTTGAAAGAATTTGTGCTACGTTTAATAAATGGATTTCACTGTTCTGACTTCCAATATGAACAGCTTTGGTGGTGTAAATATGAGGTAGTCTGATTTCACTGGAAATACCTCAGCGCTTAAAGAGCAGATAGTCTCCCTTAAAAAAATGACCTATCTGTGCAAGTCCACTATCATGTATATTAAATTGGTAAAAGTATTTACATTGCTGAGTATGCTGACCTGTACACCTTTCACAACTATTTCATTCAGAGTATGCATTACAATGTCAGATGAAACAGACAGTAAGTGAATTGTTTTATTTCCATGATTTAAAAAAGGACTGTAGTCACATTCAGACTCTATAAACAACTTTTACACAGAAGGGATTTTTTTAATCAAAAAACGATATACACGAATGTGACCTGTGGTCGTTTGAAAGCTGGAACCTTTGTTACTAGCACAATCCTTCTGCCCAGGAGGTTGTGTGGATAGACTATGGCAACAGACACTGAACACAAAATAGACGTTACATTCTCTCTTAGACCACCTAATAGTTATAATAGAGTCAAATATGACTAGTTGCAAGCAATCTCTTGTAATCTAATCTTCTTTCATTTTGAACTTGTTGAATTGATTCCGTCCTTGTGGCAAATAGCATCGCAATTTCTTAAGACACCATTGTATCATGACATCACCAACAAGTCATTCACTCAACTTCACTGGGTCCATTCAGTTACTAGCGTGTCATCTGCATCCTTTGTCTTTTGAAGGCTTTGTGTTTGTTCTTCTTCACCATTTTTGGCTCGGGTGCTTCTGTCTGGATGTGAACGGGCTTCTCCTCGGCCGGTGTTACGAAGACGTCGGCCGTAATGTCTTTGGCCACTTCCTCCTTCGCGTTAGTCCTCTTGATCTTCTGTAGCTCCTTCACCATCTGCTTCTCACGCAGTCTGGCTGCCGTGGCCAATCGGATCTCTCGCCGGTGCTGCAGGGGGTGCAAAGGGGATTGAAATGAGTGTCAGCTAGACAATCAGATGATGACGACGACGACGTATGATTGTCCATTCAACAGAAGCAATCGAATATTCAACCTGTTTGTGAAACCCAACACTATTTAGCATGGCAACCATCTAGTTCAACACATCTAATGAATTTTGAGGCATTTCATTGATTGATTAAATAAAAATCAGATGCTGATGATCTCTTTAGTCAGAGCTGAATGGCATGAATTGGATTTTACCATGTTAGGAGACTGGAAGTACGGGTTTTCATAGAGCGTCGGCCCTCCAAAACTCCCCTGAAAGATCTTGATGAGGTTGAGAACGAAGCGAGGTCCAATCTCCACGAGGGAGGCATCCTCCTCCATAATCTGAAGGTGGCACAGGGAAAATACATTGCAAAGAGGGGGGAAAAAATTTTATATTGTTGAACTTTATATTTCAGAAGCCCTACAATGAAAAAACATTTTACAAATGCATGTAAACTGGGTGTGAAAAAAGCGCACATGCTGGTAAGAAATTGTTTTTGGCAGATACATCAATTAAGGTCACTTAGTTGGTAACTTTTTGAGATGCTTCAAAATGTTCTTGTAATTTGAATTATGTTGCTCTTAAAGATGAATTAAAAGCTTTAACTATTGTACAAGTTGAGTGAGCTAGTTTTAAATCAACACACACTACTTGATTCTATACCCAAAATTTAAAACTGGTAGTGACATATTTCTATGAAAAACATATACCAATTATCTTGGTTGAAAAAGACACTATGTAATATTTCATAAAAATGCTGATTTATCCCGAGAATATTTCATGTAAAGTAGTGAAACCTCACCTGGTAGTTTCTAAACCATATCCTGTTGTCTGCAATGGTAAATGTGAAAACGTGGTCCACAAAAGGCTGGCTCTTAGGGTGGTAGTGTGGAGTGGAAAATGTCTACAACCGGAAAAAACAATGAGTACCCCTTAAATAATACAGATTGTTACAGACAGAAACACATTCATGAACTGGTGCTTTACCAACAGGGTAATAAGCATTAATACAGAAAAACATTTAGTTTAGTGAAAAAGACCTGGGTGAACAGCTCCTTCAGTAAAGCAAAGTGGGGATCTTTGTCAAATTTCTGTGGGAGGAAGACACAAAAGTCAAGGTCTTGTGGGGGTGTTCTGATAAATAACATTCAATATATCAGCTGTCAACATATAATTCATATTCCACACAAAGCAATATTACGTCAAAGCAGCCAGGGAAGCGAAGATTGCTCATATCACCTAAACTAAACACATCCATTACACCTAACAACCTTCTAGTTTGATGACTAGATTCCCAGTTTTCTGCCCCATGCTACTCACAGGATCAAATGACAGCAACGGCCTGGATCCTTTAAGGCAGTTCCCTGTCATTTTGAGCTCAGCCAGTGTGTGGACTGTGGAACAGGGAATGAAACAACATATGAGATTTTCTTGTGGCAGAGAATTCCTTCATGTTGCCACATGACAAACACTAGCCATTGCTCTTCATGACACTAAGAGACAAGCAATTTACTCACTGTTCTGAACCAGAAACTTTGCAGAAGGTCCATGAGGGCTGTTTGCTACCCTGCAGGGCAAGAAATTCACATTTTTTTTCACCAACACGAATCAAAAAGGCCAGTTTAAGAGTGTAACCAAGACTAAATTACTCACCACATATAGAGATCCTGCTTTTTCTTTGCCTCAAAGAAGAGGCATTTGTTGCAGTTTTTGATTTCACACACCTGGGAGAAAATTAACATTTTTTAGCTATGTTGCAATCTAAGTGACAACGGTGTCAAAATTTCAATTAATCAACTAGACGATACCAGCAAGCAGACCCACCTCATTTATGACAAATAGTTTGTCCTTCCTGTCCATTTTTGTATCTAAGAGACAGAAAACATCCTTGTTATGTGAACATAACATGCACAGTCACAGCAGTTACAATATCAATCCCTGTGCACAACATACACAGCAATCCAGCAAGCCACTGCACGACAGCCATGGGCCAAAGTGACACTACTGCCGGTTGAGTGAATGAATAGTGATACATGACACACACCTGCTTTAGCATGAGGCATCATAGTCCTCAAGTCTTGCATCAAGTGCCTTGTTCTGAAGTTGATGCCTCTTGAGGAGAATATGAGAACCCTTTCCTTGTTTGTCCACTTGCCCTGTTTAGGAAACAAACAAAACTCAGAAAGCTGACAGTACATCACAGTCACCACATATTGTGCAGCCTAAGGTTTGGCTGAGGTAGACGGTCTCTGCCTTGATGGCTCTTCTTGTGCCAAGCAATAAACATATCAATGCTATCAAACATATCTAGCTACGTTGTGGCTGGAAACAAATATATTTTCTTTGTGTGCTGGAAAAGTTTTGCTGGCTAGTGAACTGGCTAGCAACTTAGGCAACGTTAGCTTGCCGGTCTTTTCTAACCACTTACCGATGAAAGTGGCGCCGGGACACTGATTTCATTTTTCTGCTCCTGTTCAGATTTACTCGGGTGACCTCCATTCTCTGTTAATTTTACTTTCTTAGCTTTTTTATTACCGGGACCCTTTCCTCCACGTTTTCTCTTGAGTGTCGACATGTTGGTGTGCGTGTGTGAGAGAAACAGGAAGCCGTCCAACACAACACATGGGAAGGCTGTGGGGATGAGGAACAGAGACGCCACCTAGTGCAGCGGAGTGGAAATGCACAAGTTAAAGTGACTGACACGACCAAAGCTGTGAGGTGACGCAGTGAATTTAATACACACATAGACGAGGGAGTTATCGGGAATTTAAAGTGCGTGACTAGAAAATAACAACAGCTGTCCTTTACCTGAGGGTGTAAGGACATAACAGTTTAGCTGTTGATTGCATTCCCAACTGTGGAGGGCAGCAATAAGCCATAGTTGCATCCAGTCTGCCGAAACCAAGAGCAAGGAGAAGTCTCGCGAGATTAAGCGGCACGTTTGACTAAATGTAGATACATGCCCGTGTAGTTCGTTGCCGCAACGAAGCGCAAGCCCATGGTCGTGAAGTTATATTGAGTGGAAATAACCGTTGTCAGTGATGTAGAATATTGAAACGATTCGGATGTCAAGCGTTACCATGGTGTTGTTACTATAGCTCGAGACGCCAGGGTTATACAAGTAAGCTAACGTAGAGATACTGCTAGCTAGCATACCGGGTCGGTTACGTGCTAACGTTCGCGGCAAGATAAGCAATATTTAGCTGGACATTTATTTGCGAGTCCAACTTCTCTTACCACTAAACTAACAATGAAGTGTCATTATGAAGTATTGGGTGTGAAACGGGACGCAGGAGACGACGATCTGAAGAAGTCCTATCGAAAATTGGCGTTGAAGTGGCATCCAGGTATGTTGTAACGTTAATTGGAGACCATACCAAATTACCCATTGGCCGAAATGAATTGAACTGCCCATCGATCGGATCTGCTGTGATGGCATTACTGCCACTTGCATTGTTTCATGTCGCTGTGTGATGATGTTTGATCCCAGCCTGCCTATTCACCAGACTGCCATTAAACGTTAACAGTGATGTTTTCCCTTTGCACTTTCCAGATAAGAACTTGGATAATGCTGAGGACGCAGCAGAGCACTTCAAGCTGATTCAGGCGGCCTATGATGTCCTGAGTGATCCACAGGAGAGAGCCTGGTGCGTAGCTGTTCTCATCAGTGCTGTGTATGGAGACCTTGGGTGCATCCCAAAGCTCCAAAAAACCTGTCCTCCTTTCCTCCACTACCTTCTTGTTACCTCCGTGTACCTGCAACTATTAGTGCGGCCGTGTTGCTTGCCATCACAATAGTGGGGGAGACCAGAGAGGCCACTCCTAAAGGCTCCTTTGGTGGAGGATGCACAGGTGTATCCTACCCAGGAGGTTGTTTCAATGTTGACCACTGGAAGATGATGTAATTGGCGAAACTTGATAAAAGCATGGGAATGTAGGTTCATCCATGAATGTGTGTCAAGACTATATAGGTCGACTGTGTAGCCTATGTTATCAGATGAACATCGGCAGGATGGCAGTAAGACATTCATATTTTGCATGAGGATGAAACCCTTGAGCCAAAGATCTGAGTCTCACAGAGCTCTTTATAACTCCCTGACTCAAGAGGTCTACAGTATCCACTGAATTGCACGACTCTGGATCATATGTGTCCTTGACCCATCTGTCCCACACTGTCTCCGCTCATGTGGCAGGTATGACAATCACCGGGAAGCTCTGCTGAAAGGAGGAGTGAGTGGAGATTACGAGGATGACAGCATCGACCTGCTCCAGTACTTTACTGTTACCTGCTATTCTGGCTATGGCGATGATGAGAAGGTTAGTGTTTTCATTCGTGTGCAAGGATGACATTACTCACAAGCAGTCACATCACATCTTTAGCCAGTTCCTTCAATACATTTTCATTCCTATTCTTAGAACATGGAAAATGTCAACGGCCTGAATTATATTTTGGATCCCAATGCTCTCCCTTTCAAACACATGCCCTGGAGTCTCATGTGGTAGATGATCCACTTTTGAATCCTCCCTAGGAGATAACTTAAATTATGATCTGTTATGTGGCCAGCATAGCCCAATTTCATGCCATGACGTCATTGATGACTTGTCCACTAAAAAAAACAACTTTTATTGTGACATTCATTAATAAATGAACTCAAAACCATTTCGATTCAGTTACTTGAAAGGGAAAAAAAATAGATGACAACAACGAATCACAACATACTGAATACAAATTTCTATTCAGTGGATAATGATTGGTGACGTCTGATGTGTGATGTGTAGCTGTCACAATTTTTACTTCCCCCTGTGCCTTTCTCTTCTCTCCTTCACCCAAATAACACAGAATCTACTGTTAATCATGTTGGTGGCAGCATCATGCTCTGGAGCTCTGGAAATCTTTTTGATGTCCATTTTGATCCCCCTGAGTACTTTGATCTTTTTGTTGCTCTCTACACCCTAAGACTTACATTTTTATTTTGAAGGCAGAAGTGTTAAATTCAAGGTATCATTTCTGTTATTACTTGCTGGCTTGATTTGGCTCTTCTATTTGGTGGTAGTTTGACTGCAAGTGCCTTGCTAGTTTTCTACCAGAAGGGTGCAGCATCAGCCTTGATAAAAGGATTTTTGAGTGCAGTGAGATAGGTAAAATAGAATATTGTTCTAGTTAGGGAGAGTTGTAATCCCTGTGGGGCATCCAGCAAGAACGAGATGGGTTCTGTACAATTGTGGATGTAGTCCTTAGTATAGTTTGACATATATAAATAGACATCTTAAAAGGTATACATGCCAGCTATCCTCAAATCTATCGAGAAAATGATGATCTAAAATAGTTGCCAGTGTAAATGCAGTGCCGGGTCATTTTTCTAATATGAATCCATCCAAATTTGGTTTTGCTATCCATATATATGTTAAATGTATATTAGTTTATTGCCATGTTTACACAGCAGCATACACAGTAAGCAATGGCTTTTCGTCCATTGTGTCAGTCTTTAATTTCTTCTCAATCTTTAGTTTCTCATTTCTTCAGTGCCAGTGAGTCATTGTCAAATTCTGTTTTTTAACTGAATGATTAACATTGGAAAGAAGACCTCCTTGTAGGATTATGTCTGTGTATTTAGGTTATTTTACTGAGGACGGTTATGGCTTCATGGGTGTATTCTTTTTATCCTTGCATGCTTTATTCTCCCTCACTGCTAAAAAACATTCACTTCATATCTTTTTATATATTTATATATACACTAGAACTTCCATTCAACTGTTATTTTGTGCAACTTGGGCCTAATTTACCATTGTATATTTTATATATATATATATATATATATATATT
Organism: Gephyroberyx darwinii; assembly: GCA_900660455.1. Taxonomy (NCBI): domain Eukaryota; kingdom Metazoa; phylum Chordata; class Actinopteri; order Trachichthyiformes; family Trachichthyidae; genus Gephyroberyx; species Gephyroberyx darwinii. The sequence goes on from CABFOQ010042373.1 coordinate 11,388, forward strand.
TATATATCTTTTTATACACATACTTGTTACCAAAAATGAAAGTTAATTGGAGCTAACCTTTCTGTTTCTTTCTTTGCTCAATACAGAGCTCTCTTCTTTTCAGTTTTTGAACTTCAAATCATTTTCCCACAAATCAGTTAATACAAAGCCCTTTCTCTCTAAACTTGATAGCACAATATTGGCACTACTACCGACTACTCACTACTTCTTTTGCTCTTCCTTCTTTTTTGTATCCATTCTCTTTCCCTCCTCTCTCACTTCCCCTTTATCAGGGCTTTTACACAGTTTACAGAAACCTCTTTGAGTCCATTGTCAAGGAGGAGATGGAGCACAGCAAGGTGGAAGATGAGGAAGAAGATGATTTTCCTCCCTTTGGAGGCTCTGAGAGCGACTATGATACAGTAAGTCAGCCTGAACTACAAAATTGAGGGATCTGAATTGAGCTTATGGCTCTATTGTGTGAGAGAAGAGCTCTTTCAACATTTTTTTTATTGCTAGAGTAAAAACTTCAAAGAAAGTACAAATAAAACATACTGAATCATTAATAGTGAACCAGCAAAGACTTTATTGGATTAAGGATCTTTACAGTAGGCTGGTGCACTTCATCTGCCTCCATCTGCCCTTTCCCAGGTAGTGCACCTCTTCTATGGCTACTGGCAGAGCTTCTGCACCCGGAAAAACTTTGCCTGGAAGGAAGAGTACGACACGCGGCAGGCCTCCAACCGCTGGGAGAAAAGGGCCATGGAGAAGGAGAACAAGAAGACCAGAGACAAGGCCCGAAAGGAGCGCAATGAGTTGGTGCGGCAGTTGGTGGCTTACGTACGCAAGCGCGACCGCAGGGTGCAGGCCCACAAGCGGCTGGTGGAGGAACAAAACGCTGAGAAGGCCAAGAAGATGGAGGAGATGAGGCGCAAGCAGAAGCTCAGCCAGGCCAAGTGAGTAGTAGGATAGAGAGAGATGGCTGGCAGTGGAAGTTGGGGAGTAGAGTCATGGTGATTATTATTTTTTACTTAGACTGGCAGAGGAGTACAAGGAGCAGAGCTGGGCGGCCATGTCTGAACTGGAGAAGGAGCTGCAGCAGATAGAGGCTCAGTATGGAGAGGAGTTTGGAGATGCTTCAGACAGTGAGGAAGAGGAGCAGGATGTGGACACACCTGACAATGCCAACGAAGGGGGAGGTGTGTGTGGGGGGGGCTGGGTCAGATTACTTCAGTTTACATTTTCATTTAACACCCAAGGATGTTTTTAATTTGCAGGATTTTTCTGTTCTGTTGATAGTGATTGTTTTATGTGTTATTGTGTGTTTGCATGCATGTGCACAATGCCACTGAGATATTTAAAGTGTGTGTGTTTGGGGGGGTGATTTGTTGATGCAGAGCAGCCAGATGGAGATGAACTGATGATTGACTATTATGATGGCCTGTACTGCCCAGCTTGTGACAAATCCTTCAAATCCGATAAAGCGTGAGTAGCTTTCCCACCCACACGACCTACCTGATGTTGTAAATTGCAGACCTGGTTGGATTAAGGTCACATCCCAGACTTGATACAGACTTGATTTAGTTTTCTGAGCATTATGCAAACAATGGAACTGAAATATTGAGTCCAAATGCTATTCTAACTTAATCAAGGATAATGGTGTTTGTCGGAGGTTAGGTTTATAGTAGGAAAATAACTCCGGGTTCTTTGCTCGTACCAAAAATGAGCATGACATTGGTCAGTGATGTGGAGCTCCAAATGCCAGTCAAGAAAAAAAATGCAATGAATACATCTAAGGAGGCAGGGCTGCATGAGTTGAGCACTAGTTATTTATTAATGTTGAAACTTCTTTCAAATCATTTTACATTTATCGTCCAGTAAAAAATCAGCATGCCTTCGGCGCCCAAGCCAAGTTCTCGGTGTTCACCTTGTCCGCTGTCTGCCCTGTTCTTCCCATTGAAATCCACAGCATGAAGAACCATGAAAAATCTAAAAAGCACCGGGAGCTGGTGGCGTTGCTACGGCAACAGCTGGAGGAAGAAGAGGATTCATTAGGCTTGAACTCTGAAGACAAGGAGGGAAGGGAGGAGGAAGATGAGTTGGAGGAGGAGGAAGACAAACCCAGGCAGAAGTATGTACCTCATACGCAGACATATAAAACTTTATTTAATAGTATGATGGTTTTAAAGAAAGTAGAAAGTAGTAGCTACTAATGAACGAGACCTCTACCCATGCTTGTCAAGTTTACTGACATGATTTGATGTTTTCCACCCACCCAGGCTGTCCAAAAAACAGAAGAAGAAAAAGAAACAGCAGAAAGTAGTACATGTGAGTATTATCTTTTTCTCTCCATCTCTGCCTGTTATATCAGTTCTCTTTATTAAATACTTCCTTCCTCTTAACCTGTCCTCCTCATCCCTTCTCATCCCACTCTTTTTTTCTGACTTCTTACTTATACCATGGGAAAATACACAATTAAAATTGGCTGCGGGGGTATCACTTAGTTTTCTCATAACCAGAATAACCAAATTACTTTACACAAAAGTTTTTTAATGTGAATTATGATGTGTGGAAATACAAAGGCTAAATGGAAAAAAATGATTAAATTTCATCAGTACTGCACACAGAATTGTATTGTCATTAAACTAATTCAATAGTTTTAGTATAGTAATATAGTTTTAATACTGATGTATTTCTGACATGTTTTTAACAACATCTCAATTTTAGTACTGTGTTTGGATTAAAACACACAGTAGCTACTGAAGCTTTCCAGTTGTGTCAGGAGCTGGTAGCTGGCCAGTGTTTTCCTTGTCTTCAAACTGATAAAGCAATCAAGGCTCAATTAAGTGCGCTCATCTGCAGCCCCATTGTTCCCATGTGGCATTGTCACCACAATACCACATTATTCTTCCACTTTGAAAAGCAGCTGATGTGTGTGCAGAAGCAGAAAGCTTTCGTACAATAAACGGACAGGCATTGACTCAGACAAAGTGAAGTGCATCTGGAGACAGACTTTTAGGAGCACACTTGGAGAAAAGACACTCAAAGTCAGGATTACAAATGATGGGTATAATTGTCCAAGGTCAAATGCTGGGAAGTGAGAATGGCAAGTGGCCATGGCATTAGCAGGATAATACTCTGCCTCAGCTTAGCATGATTGGATGGATGACTCTTCCATCTGTTATCCATTGAAATTGAATCTACACTTTGTCAGCTCTTAAGTTGATCTTTCTGAAAACGCCTTTTCTTTTTCTGCCAAAGCAGAGTGCTCTAGAGGAAGAAGAGGCGGAAGAGAAGGCGGAAGAGAAAGCGGAAGAGAAGGCGGAAGAGAAGGTGGAAGAGAAGGTGGAAGAGAAGGCGGAAGAGAAGGCGGAAGAGAAGGCAGAAGAGAAGGCAGAAGAGAAGGCAACACTCACAGGCTGTGATGAAGATGCCTCTGAGAAGCCAACCGACCCTCCAGAGGCTGAGGAGCAGGGCGATCTCCCTCCCACAGAGGTCAAGAGGTGGGTCAGGTCTTCACAATTTCTAGCTCAGTTTTCTTGCAGCCTCCATGCTACCATATAGAAACATAGAGTAGTTTTCTTAACACGGAATCCGTTCTGCAATCAGCGGCTTGATGTCTGGGCTTCTGGTGATGCCAAAATTTTGAAGCTGCCAAGGGGAATTCATGCTCTTGACAATAAAAAAAAATCCAAAACAAATTGAGTGACTCCAAGTGTTAGTGCTAGGGCATTAAGTATAGCTACGGATAAACAGGAGAAATTCCTATAAAGAGAAACTGAATGAATGAGAAGCAAGCATAACCAGCATTGCAGTTTCCATGATGAATCGTAAAAAAATCTAGTGAAGGAGTGTTAAGGGAGATATCAAGAAAAGGATTGAGCCGGCTGAAGGATGAACTTTTCAAATGTAAACGGCTTAGTGTAGACGTAGCCATGAAAAGGAAATAAGTTGAGTGGATAATGCAATTAACACTTGATGCTGTATAATGACAAAGTATTATTAATTGTTAAATCAGTATAGTAGTATAACTAGTAGTCATTCCTGCAGCACTCATAGGCAGTAAACATTACTTCATTGTGAATTCATTAAGTGCAATGACGCTCAGAAACGCATGTCCCTTTTTATCTCTCCATTATTAAATGATGCCTTAGCAGCACGGGGAAGACAAAGGGGAAGAAGGGAGGAGGAAAAGACAAAAAGAACATCAAGTCTCCCACAGGAGGAGAGCAGATCCCTGAGGTAAGGACTTGCCACTAGCTCAGTCAGTAGAGCATGAGACTCTCAGTCTTTGTGGGTTCGATCCCCACATAGTGTCAAGTACCTTTTTGTAAGTCGCTTTGGATAAAAGCGTCTGCTAAATGATTGTAATATAATGTAAAACTGGAGAGCTCTCAGATGTTTGAGGGTTGTAATCTTTCCTTTCTTTCGGATTTATGCCTGCCATCCCTGTTTCCCCCTCCAGAGGGAAGTGAGCCTGCGCTGTGTGACCTGCAACAATGAGTTCTCCACCAGGAACAAGCTGTTTGACCACCTGAAGACCAGTGGCCACGCCACTGCTGTCTCCTCTAATACCGCCCACAGCTCCACGGCCAAGAGCAAGAAAGATAGGAAGAAGAACAGATAGCCCTTCCTCACAGCTATGGGTGGATGAATACTTGAGTATGACATTGCAGGGACACAGGCAATAATGATGTTGTGAGAAGTTTGTTTCCCTCAGGAGGATGAAAAGGAGCTTTCAAAGTGAACTTTATTAAATGGACTGGATTGGTTCACTGAAACTGGACGTTTTAAATTGGGAAAACAATCAGCATTTCTGGTGAGACAGCGGTGTGTGTGTGTGAGATTCAAGAGACATGTATACCCACCCTACAGTTTTATTTTTTCCCGTTCCAGAGGTTCCCCATTTTAACTTGCAGTGCTGTATTTTTTTTTCATGGTTGCCACTCAGTGAAACACCTGACAAACTTTCCCATATCATTACATGAATTTTCCAGTACTGCTGGATCAGTGAAGAAAGACACACAATAATCTGTGCAGAAGATACACATTTCCCCTCTATTATAACATCCTTGATGGTATTTGGAAGCTATTGTCTTAGTTTCTTTGTCATCAGTAACTGCAGCCAACGATTACGCCTTCTTGTCCATGCCCGCTGTTGCCCGTCATTAAACTGGAGGTGATGCTGAACATCAGTATTTATACAAACATTGCAGTGATTTATTCATGCCACCAGTCATGCTTTAGAATAAACTGTGGGATGTGTCTATCCAAAACATTCCCCTATGCCTTAAAACTTAAGATGCTGTGGGACAAATGAGCGTGAAATGCTCCTTTAGTGGCTTAACTCCTTAAAAGCCCATGTGCTGTGTTAACTCCAGAGTCCTACTTATGGTGCTTTGTTTTTGGGCAGCCCTATAAAACTGTTTTTTAGTAACCATAAAACATTAGATTCCCATGTCATACTGTTTTACACAATCATTACCGCAAGAAATACACTTTTTATAATCTCTATGTGAGGATGACATGAAGCCTTATGGCAATCAGATGAAAGAAACCACATTTATAACAGCAAGAAGATGGAAATCCGTTGGAAATCGTTGACCGTAACACAACAGGAGCCTTAAATCCACAAGTAGATTTAACCTTTAAAACCCACCTGCAAGGGGCAGTGTGGCCAATGTGTAGAGGCACAAATGGTCAGTAAATTATGAGGTTTGTAATTAATACATCCATATTCACAGTCAGTAACAGAACATATATTTACAAATCATAGAGTAATTGCAGAGTGTTGATACAACCAAACATTCAGTTGATCTGAATGGAACAAGCTGAATCTCAAGCCTGTTGTTACAGCATGAGTAGTATCCTCTCATCAGAGTGATTTTTGCTCAGTCCTCACTTAATGAAGAACTGTCCTCTACCAGTGCTTTCCAGGAATGATGCATCTGAATGCAGCTCAGACATCTACAGGGTGTTAGGGTCAATAATTACAACATGTGGGCTTTAGTCAAAGGGTCAAAGTTT
>CABFOQ010042375.1:0-16566 GCA_900660455.1 Gephyroberyx darwinii
ACACACAGATGCCTTTGTATATCATGCTGTTTACATTAAGGTGACTGCTGATGTTTTTTAGATGCTATTATCATTTTTAATTTATCATACAAATCATCATCATACAGAAATATACAAGTGTGCATGAATATATTGTATAAACATGTATAAAGAACAACATATACAGAAGGATATGCATATTGAAATAAAAAAATAGGCTTCACATACATTAAGGGTATTTCTTGTTTTGCAATTATTTTAATATAATATAAGGTAATTAATAATTAATAATTTTAAGGTATTATTCCATTTTTATTTTTCAAGATGATTTTGTGTAATTTTCCCTTTTGCATTAATGTATACAGTATTTTCCATAAATCATATAGAAATTAAATGTATTTCCTTTTTTAGATTTTGATCTAGTAAAATACTATTAAATTTAAACAGTACTCCCGTAGATCTAAAAAAAAAACCAAATGTTTTTAACAGAATACAATAATCACTAAGTCATTTATGAACAGCATTAGCATATAATAATTAGAACAAGCAAAAAGGAGATAGAGAATATATTAATAAATAAAACGACATAAAGAGAAAGAAAAGGTACATAATTAGAAAGATATAGAGATACAGATAAATTAATTAATACATTTTACAAAAAAGACAAAAGACATCTTGTAGTTTAGGGACATATTTGTTTAAAGTTATAGCGATCTATTAAGAGCATTTGAGCCCAAAATTAAATTCACTAAAGGAAGGGTATAAAATGGGAGATGACTTCAAGACATTTTGGACATTTGTTACATATTCAAGCTCAATATTAATTTCATATAATTTCATACAATAAACGTCTTCATTTTACGTAGAACACTGACGTAGCACGCAGGGCTCGATACGCTGCTTTTTGGTCGTACCTGATTGGTTGTTTCATTAGCAGGGACTCGGGACAGAGCGAGAGAGCCATGCTTGTTGTCTGTGTGCACAACATCGACCGAGAGCGCCGATTATAACATACATACAAGGAATATTGAACTTGGCTACTTTCGTTTTTTGCGTAGTGTTTTGTTTACACAAATGGGCGACAAGGTTGTACCCATAGTTTGTAAAATAGCACCAGGCCACTAATACGTTTTCATTGGTAACAAGCTAGCTAACTTTGTCTACTACGTTCAGTACGCAACTTCCTGTAGTCACCTATTTGACTTTTGCCAAACTAACCTAATATTGGTAACCTGTTATTAGCTTCCAGCTAACGTATACTCCAAGTTGTCACTACAGTAGTATACGGGTCCACTGTACAAAGAAAATACGTCGCCATAGTTGAAATGGAGACTGAAGAGCCAGGTAGGTCCGGATGAATCTGGCAACATCAGTATCACTTTATTGGTCACATACAAGGAATTTGACTCGGAGGGTTGTTCACTAGACACAACGTCACACTCGGTGAAGTTGAATACAACTAATCAAGAAGATAAAGACTATATACACTGCTATAAAAAGTTAACATTATGCTGTTATCTGTTACAAATATGCATTTCTGCTCTTTGAACGTCAATGTCTTGTCTGTCCGTGTGGTTATTCTTTGACTCTAGCGTGGACCATTGATGACCTGCGGAAGCTTCTGCGTGCTATGAAGCAGAACATCCCAAAACGTGACACAAATATTATATATTCAAAGGTACTGAAGCGTCTGGAATGGGAGAAGGTGGCTTTCCAACCTTACTCTCCTGAAGTATGTCGAAAAAAGTGGCAGGATATTTCACAGAAGGTGAGCCACAGTTTGTTTTCAGTCTATCTTCCCCTGAGTTCGTCAATAGCCAACTGCCGACTTTAACTGTCTTGGGAATCCTTTGTTGCCACCAGGACTATTTTTTTTACTAGATTTTGTTATCAGCGATTTCAAACAGGCAAAAGGCAAAATGTTTTTTGTAACTATGACACTGGGGGGGTTGGGGTTATATCACCATTGTCGACAGGGGCTTCAATCGAGGTTTTACTGGACACCACCCTGCTGCCCATTTTTAATTTTAGTCTATTTTTTCATTATGCTGCCAACCCATTGGTTGTAATGCTAACAATCTTTACAAGTTAACTAGAATTCAAAATGCTGAAGTATTCCTTTAAGACAGGCTTATGGGTTTGGTATAGTGTGATGTTTGTGTTTGTTTCTTGTTCAGATATGCAAGATTCGGAGCCTCACAGAGCTCATTGTTGAGGCCGAAGGGGCCATTGATAAACCTACCATGAAAACCAAGTATATGGTGAGGAAAACTTGATTCAGCGCTCTGTGTGTGTGTAATGTGAGCTATCTACTTAGGCCCTGTTTATACCTGGCATTAATATGTGTCCTGGGCAATCCGATCGCAAGTCAACACGTGTGATGATGTACGTGTTTATTTGCATATAGAGCGGGGGAAGTGCGATCTGATCACTGGAGCATTATACCGCATTATAATGCCAGGTGTGAACTAACGTACTTAGAGCTGTTGACTTGTGGTCAGATCACCCAAGACACATGTTAATGCCAGTTATAAACAGGGCTAGGGTTAAAAAGCCCCTCATTAAACTCAATAAGGGGTCACTTGCACTACAGATTAAGTGAATGACCTTTCCTGCAGTTACAGCCAGGGTTCCCGAAGAAACCCGCTCCTCCAAACGGCATCTTTTATAAGGAGAATTGGGCCAAGTTTCAGAAGCAACACCCAGACCTGAGTAGACAAGATCTGTTTTCGTTGGTGAATGATAAGTACAAGGAGCTCCCAGAACACAAGAAGGTACCGGTGGCAAGGAGAATGCTGAAGCAGTGGTTCTCGACTGGTATTGCATAGTTCCCCCAATTTTACTTGGCTCATGAAGTTGTGCCCCCTGAGATTGTAGACAGCATAATATTCTACCATCAGAATGACTCTTTGTCCGCAACCATGTCAGAATGTCACATGACTCACTTTTGGGTCTCAGGCCACCAGTCTAGAAACACTGCGTAACATAACTCCATGGCAATCATAGAGGTGTTTTCAACAAGGTACATTATTGGCAATTTCTTTTTTTCATTAATCTAGGCCAAATATGTCAAGAAATTCCAGCTCGCACATGAAGAATATGAACATAGACTGCTGCAGCTCAGGTAGTAAATTAATGGATATTTTACAATTTATAACTGGAAACTTTAAAACTATAATATGTTACTTTTCTCCTTCTAGGTAAGTGTATTAGTGTATTGTTGCCAGCAAGTGTATTGTTAGTCCCATCCTTCTCCCCCTTGTCACTCAGCTTGATGAGCGGTCTATGGCATCCAGCCTGAAGAGGTAACTGATATCCATAAAGTCACCTCAGGGGTTAAAGAAGCTCACTGCTGACTGTGCTCATAGCAAATGATCTCCACCCCAAAATGTCCTGAACACCATTGAAATGCCAATTTCAGGCAAATGGGGGATTTATTAAAGTACATACAGTCACAGACCAGACTGATCACGTATCCTATTTATTTATTATTTTAATTTGAGAAAAGTTGCATCTTGTAGCTTCGATATACACTGGTGATGTGGACTGGTAGACCCCCCGTAGAAGTTCAATGTCAAGCAAATCCTTCTTCTTTCAGGGAACAGCATCCCACAGTTAAAGGGACACGGAAGCTTTCTTTACAGAACACTGAGAAACCCCAAACATGTCTGGGGCTCAGGACTCAGGACCTGCAAGCCATCCCAGACGTAAGTGACAATCATATCAGCCGATCCTACTCATCAATGGCAGCACACTGTTTGCACAGATAGCTGAGTTCATCTTTTTGTTGTTACCTATTAATCTAACATATGTATTGGTAAAATACTGCATGGCAGTAGATCAGATACCAGATAAATTGAAGCTCAAGTGGGTCAACCTTTCCTTAGAGTAGAGCCAATATGAGGAGGTGGGGATATACACTTGCACATACAATTGTGATCGCTCTTGTTGAAGGAGAGAGAGCAGCATCCTGAGGGTCCAAAGACTTCTACTGTGCAACCGAATCCATCTCTGGACAGCAGGGAGCTGAAATCAGGCAGCATGCCTGTCAAGCCCCCTAGGTAAGCCACTAACACTAGAAGGACCGGATGAAACATATGAAAAATGATGGGAATTTATCGAGCAAGTTTTCATAAGTCCCTTGTTTTTTTAATTTTACATGCACAAATTTATCATCATGTTCTCACTTTTTTTTCATCACTTGTATGTTTTTTCACTGCAAATAAACTAAGCTAACAATGCAACCAGTTAAATCACTGTGTGTTTCTGTCTGTCTGTCTGTCTGTCTGTCTGTGTGTTTAGGAATGGATATAATCTCTTCTGTAAGGAGCAATGGACCTCCACAGAAGGCGTCTCCAATAAAGGCTTTATAACTGTGTGTGCCCAGCTTTGGCGACAGTTGACCCAGAAACAGAAGGACGAGTATCAGACGCGCTGCAGACAGGTTTGAAAACACACACTTCACATGACCCTGAAATCAAGTTCAAGTTGTTGTACAAATCACTTGCAACAGAAATATATTCTTCTTCATTTTGTAGTTGACGAAAGATTACGAGGTCAAGCTGCATGAGTATCTGTCTGTAAGTAATATTCCATGAGGCACTGGATCTCTAATTGCAACATGCGAGCAAACATTGAGACATTGTGTGATCATGAAGGTGTTTCTCTTCCTCATACTTTGCAGGGGAAGGAGCAGCAGGTCGAGAATGCCACCAAGAAACCCACGGTCATACATTTTTGTTCATTAGTTCAGGGTTCCTACATAGGTCTGGAAATGTATGAAAAATGAATTTGATGATTCCCAGGTCTTGAAAAGTTTGACAGTCTGGAAAACCCAATACACCACTGCACATCTTCAGTAGTTGTAGACCCACTGTCATTTCCCATGTAATCTTTAACTATTTAGTGATGTGACCTAGTTCACAGTCATTGCCCAGCCACAATCAGCATACCATAAAACTTTTAATTATTAAAGTAGAAAGCATCACCATCCTTTAAACTTGTGTGCAATGGTTTTGTTCAATTTGCCTAATTACAAACTTGTCTGTGATTCATGTGCAGCGCTTTGTAAAGCCAGTGAAGTCTATCAGGACATTTCTCGGCGAGCCCAAGATGTCATCTCGGTGAGCATAACAGAATTCTATCTAACCGTACAAAAACGTTGAGGATGAATTAGAACAACAAAGCAAAGGATTTTCAACAAACCAGATCCTTAAGTTGCATATCCGACTGACTTCATTCCGTTCTCCCTCACACAGATCGGGTAATATAGTGTTCTGCAGCGAGCAGATGAGACTTATGAAGCATAAGTTCCCACAAGCAAGGGAGCGCATGGCCATGATCAGTCAAATGTGGCGGATGCTCTCTGAAAATGAGAAGGAAAATTACAACAAGAAAGCAGAAGACAGCATGAGAAAATACACGGTGGAGCTCCAGAAGTGGTTCGAGGTATGAGGAAACCGCTCCTTCTCAAGCAGGCAGGATAAACTTGTATTTGAGCTAGGTCTCCATATTTTTCAGGAAGGTTTCTGCTATAATTTGTCCCTGTTTACATTCTTCAGACTTTGACGGCAGGGGAGCAGGCAGATTACCGGAAGCATAAACCTAATGTATGTATGAAAATTCAAGTACTTTGCCATTTGTTTCTTTATAAAGGTGTTTTGTTGGAAAAGGTTGTAGAGGTTATTGTCTCAAATTTGTCATGTACTTCTCTTTGCAGAAATGTAAATTCCTTAACGTCCAACAGAAGAAGACTCCTCTCCAAGAAAGCCCAAGGAAGTACAGACCATCTGTAAGTTTACATGTTGTGGTACAACACGGCAAAACATGGTAACTGGTTTAACTGCTGTATAATTGTCCATGGGATCAAATCGGGTAAGTGACCTGATGAAGGTGCAGTAATTAAAGGTCAATATTTTAACTTCAAATGTGATATATCAGACACCATTGGTTGATTTTGAAGTTGAAGTTAGGTGTGATGCATTTAGGACTGTGTTCTGCCATTGACCTGATGGGGACACTACAATTAAAGGTGAACACTTTGAATGGCCATAACTGACACACTACTGGTCTGTTTTTGTTGGAGTTATAATGCATCTCGTTCCGAATCCTCCATCCTTTGTGGGGGATGACATGTTTACTTGTTTATGTATTGAGAGTATGTCATCTAATTTATGGTATGAATAAATACTGTTTTGCTTGTGCACCCCATCCTGTCTGAAGTTCAGAATCAATGTCTGTCCTATCATACACAGGACTCAGAAGATGAAGACATTGAGGACAGCAGCAGCGAGGAGGAGGAGAAGGAGGAAGATTCTGACTCTGAGGTTAGAATACAAGACCACAACCTGTTTTTCCTCATTTTGTGACCATCCATCACACTGTTCTAAATAACATTGGCCTTTTGATGCATAGGGGATTGAGGAAGAAGAGGATATGATAATGTTCGGGATGCATTAGATGACTGGAGATGGAGAGAACCACACCACGCCCCCAGCTCAGAGGTGGAGTCTGATTTGGAAAGATGGACTAGCAGCTCCTGGCTTACTCTAATACCACATTCTATGGTGGCCATATTACCTGAAAAGTTGCCATCTCTTGTCCTCCTCTGCAATGCATCCCAATTTATGTACTCTGGGTCGCTTGTTCTGTTAAATTAAACTGCCAGGTTCAGTGATCATGAATAAACGAGACGGACGAAGACTCTTGTTTAATGGTCAACTCATGTTTCTACAAAGATGAACAATGATGTACTGATGTTAAAAGAAAGTGGGTGTGTGACGGAGAGATTTTACTGGCAAAAGCAGCTTAGCTTGAATCATCTGTTATTTGCTAAGGGTAAAAAAAAATTGATTTTTTTCCCCCCCTAAATTGACATACATATTAAAATTGTCAGTATTAATTTGAACAATTTGTTTGCTTTAGTTGGTAACTCATATTTTAACCCTGACTCGTTATTCTAGTAAGGCTTGCTTTTTTTGTTATATATAAATTCCAGCATTTAAATTCCTCAAATAAACAGTTGTTATATAATGGGGTGATTCTTTGTCCGGGCTGCATGATTTACTGGCATCCAGAGCAGAATGATGAAATAAACGCCATCGTTTGTGTGGTGACTTTTTCAAAGCGAAACAAAAAGTGACTTTAAACCAAAGGGCTAGTGTTTGGGGCGAGCACCAGGTCACATGTTCGTCTGGATGATGAATCTACCGGTCCAGTCAGTTTGAGAAACCCCTGAGCACTGCAGCGAGGAAGCAGTCGGTTAGAAACGCGTGTAGCGATCGATTGCTACTGCCTGATCTCTGATGTAAAGATGGATGCCTGCCGAATTAGGTAAATAAACACAATTACCAATTTGCATGGTCGTGATTGCTGTAGTCTTCGTAGATCGGTTTTATACCGGGGTTCAAGCGTAGTTTTCTCCTAATTCACGGGTTGTACCGGGAGTTGAAGCGCGAGCAGCCGCAGTGCAGCAGTGTCGGGTTGGACGAGCCTCGCAGCAGTCACATCTAATTCTTCAAAGGCAAAAACCATCCACGGAGCTAGTAATCCTTCACATCGTGTCTATTTAGTCTGTCTAGTTCGACACATTTGATACGCTTGGTTCCTAGTATTGGCTCCCATTGACCCGCTGGTCCGCACGCGAGAATGCCGCCTCTTGAAACGTGAATCTATCACCTTGGTATTTTCACTCCTGCAGCCTATTCATAGCCATGCTCTTTGTTTTGTTTAGCAAGATGTTGGCTAAGCTACATTCATTAGACATTGACGCTCGAGTCAGCCGGACACTACGTTGTGTTTTGTGCCGTGTCTGTTTATTGAAATGATAGAAAGCTACACCAGCAACGTCAGTTATCACTCTGCTTTGTGTTGTTAGTAGGTTATAAACGTGGAAAGTGTTAAATTAACTCCCCGGCAGTATTCAGCGTGCAGTTCTAAGTGCAGCGCATTTCAGGCGTCAGCTGTAGACCACACATGATATTACATTCGTTGGTAAAAACAAAAGGATTATTTCTATCCTACAATGTTGCTAACTATGTTTTCCCTCCTGCTGCAGCCCTGTTTTGGCCAATGCTTGCTGCACTACAGCATGACAACAGCAGTGTCGGCTCATCTTGTAGTTCTGGCAAATGAAAATGGAGGAGGTTTCAATGTCCAGCCTGGACAACAGCAAGCTGGAGGTACAGTAGAGCAAGGACACATTGTAGTGAGCATTCAAGCAACCTTTGACTAGCACGCTATAAACTGAGAGAGTGATAACAAGCAGCAGCCTTGTCAATGCAACAACTTGTCCCTGTATTTCATGTAAAAGCTTATCTCCCTGGCATAACCCCTCACTGCCTCTTCCCCTGGTCCTTCCCTGCCAGGGCCTAGCTCAGGACATCCTGTCTGACTTGGTGGAGGATGCGTGCCTCGGCCTTTGCTTCGAGGTCCACCGGGCTGTCAAGCAGGGCTACTTTTTCCTGGATGACACGGACCAAGAAAGCATGAGGGACTTTGGTGAGTGTGAAGACAGTGAAATAACGGTGGATCAATTCTTACCGCCACTGTCGCTTTCTTACTTCAGGGTAGTGAAAAGTAGTGTGAATTCAGTTTGTCGTTATTCTTTCATGTGTCATGGTTGTTTGTTACCCAGGCTTTGTGTGCTATAATTTCCATAGAAACTTAGATTATAATATGATAAAAAGCAGCTACTACATGATAAATGAATGTTTTTCTACCTTGTTTTCTATTTCCAGAAATTGTGGACCAGCCAGGAGTGGATGTGTTTGGCCAGGTGTACAACCAGTGGAAGAACAAAGAGTGCGTGTGTCCCAACTGCAGCAGGAGCATTGCCGCCTCGCGCTTTGCCCCACACCTGGAGAAATGCCTGGGGATGGGACGCAACAGCAGCCGCATAGCCAACCGCAGGTACGTGAGTGAATGATGATGTGATCTCACTGCTAAGACGCTTCCAGGAAACTGGACTCGAGGCACATGGGAAATTTGTGCTGCAGAGGTTCACGTCTTACGCTAAGCATGGCATTTGATAGCCAAGGCACAAACCTGGTGTGGTGGGGAAAGGGATGACACTGTTTGCAATTACACTTTCCTGCTATATTGCGGTCATGCACCCTTTTCATATATTTCACAGAGATAGGATCATTTAAGGGACAGATGTAGCTGCTGAAGAAAAAAAAAAACCCCTGACCAGTTTCAGATCAGAGCGTACATGTTTCATATTGAAGTGGCGATCTCTAGTGAGTTGTGGCAGTAATGCTGAGTCACTGTGCATCATTGTGCCTTATGCCTGCCTCTTCAACAGAATAGTCACCGGTAACAACACCAACAACAAGTCAGAGAGTGACCAAGAGGACAATGACGACGTCAATGATAATGACTGGTCTTACGGGGCAGAAAAGAAAGGTGGTGTACTACTTTTGATCTCCTTTTGGTGATGGGAGTGTTTTTGCCTGCTAATACAGTTGGACGTGTATAATAATGAAGAAATTCCTCAAATGTTAAAATCTAAAATCGAATGTCTCTTTTCTTTTACAGCCAAGAAAAGGAAATCTGATAAGGTACTTTGATGTTCAATGAAAAAGCCCATTGCTTCTTTCAATCTGCAGGCATGTTGCATGGCCCCTCTGTGACTGTGTACTCTGATGTCTGACCCACTTCAGTGCCCCTATTGAGTATCAAGGCTTCACGTAAAGGGACATTTAGTTGAGATTTAGGGGGGTTAGGGTTACACCAAAAATAAAATGCAAAATAGCAGCCCCTAGAGCGTAGTTTAGTTGGGGGGCATTCTACTAAATGCCTTATTTTCACCATCATCAAGCACTTCATATAAACAAAGTGAGAATCCTTAAGATTTGTGTGTAACTGTTTTGTTTCATTATTGGAATATTAAAATATTTTCTCTTTGCACCTCAGAATCCAAACTCGCCCAGAAGATCTAAATCATTCAAACACAAGAACAGTAAGTTACAATGAATTCTATAAACTATAGATTAAAATCATAGTTTAGAGCATGTAGTATTCTAAATAATAATACTAATATAATATACAACGATTCATGAGTTACCTGACATAATCTGAATTGCCCTGATGCTGTAAACTCCTAAAACAATGTAAGGTGCACAACAAACTGGAGGTAAGTGTTTATAATTGAGTAACTTAAATGCCTAGAAATCCTGGAACGTGACGTGCATCAGTAAACCGCATTCCTCGCAAGTCATCAGATGTCGCTGTGAGGATTTGTCTTTCTTTTGTCTCAGCGTGCCTTCCATTGATCAGGATAAACACGGAGTGAACTCAGCAGTCATATAAATCACCGCTTGACTGGCTGTGAAGAAGTGACTGACGTGCAGTCTGGTTTTTATTCCCCCAGGCATGATGGGCCCCAGACGTCGCATGGACAACCAGGAAAGCCCACGCATGCTGATGAAAGACGAGGCATTCCCTCAATAACACACTCAACCACAAACACACATACTCTCACAGTTGTGTGAGCGTGCACACGCACACGTAAACACACACACACAGGGAAGACCAAGAACACTTCACCCTTGGCTCTTTTTGTTGTTCAATCAAGGGACATTGATGTTTTAGGTGACATCTACATCTGTTTGCTGTTCTACAGAAGCAGACCAGAACCCCCACTGTATACTTGACTCGCGTTCTTTTCACAAAATCATTGTACCAACACTCATTGTTTTCTTTTTTTCAGTTAATTGTGTTTTGTAAATTATTTGCTGGAGTCCAAAATAATGAATATCGCCATAGACATTTTCACTGCACAGTGGTAGATGTTGGTGTAAGTCATTCAGTGGCCAAGCAGAGGCAGCTGAGCAAAGAGCTACAGCTCTTACAAGGCCCGTTTATGTGTGCACATACATTGTTTTTTAAAATAAAGAAGTTATTAGGCATGAGGTGTACTTACATTTCCTCATGATTTTAGTTCTTTTTTCTTTTCTTTTTTTTTTAAATAACTAAGGACGGGGTGTCATGTTACCTTTCAGACAATCATGAGTAATGGTTTGTCTTTTATTTTCACAAGATCACAAATCTCCAGTTAATGAAATTACAATACAGTGTGTGTGAGAAAGAACCGTCAGTTGTTATTCACCTGTGGAAATGTGTTTTGAAATGCTCAGCAAATGAACCCCTTATTGCACAAGCAGATATTTGCTGTGAAAAGCGGGTTTCTTTTGTCTAATTATTTGGTGGATAGTTGGGCTTGTTTTCTAGCATTCAAAAATGTCTTTGTATCATGTGTTTACATTGTAAAGGGTTACATGTATCCTCGGTGTGATGTGATAGTGTAAATATTCCAATAGTTGAATTGCTGCTATCATGGCTCAGTTTGTTCATCTGTCTAGCATAATAAATGATTTGTTACCTGTCCTTCGGTGTGGTGTTAAAAGTATTTTGATGTGTTATTGTGCAGGTGTTGAATGTGGATTTCTGTGGAAGAAAAATAACCACCAAAACCAAAACACACTCCTCAGTGTCCAAACTGAAATGCTTTGAGTTTGATAACCTAATTGGCTGATTTGAGGCTGACAGCCAACTGCCAGCAGGGGGTGCTGTTGACTATCTGTTGCGGCATACGGTGCAATTTCGATTCTATTATTGTGGCGGTGTTATAGAGTTAATATTATTTTTTAAATTATATACCGTGTTTCTGTGCAAAGGGGTTGCATTAGGAATGTAGCAATATAGATTGTATCGGTATGGAAGTGATATATGTTAAACGCAACAACGCACACAGCGTTGCAGCCCCTTAAATTGTTCTGGGTTCAATTCGCAGAACTGACAACCAGCAGGGAGTGAGGGAGGAAATGCTGCCTTCACGAGCTCCTCTGAAGCTCCTACTTCCGAAATTGGCAGTTGAAAAAACGGGTTGTCATCGATTTCTTCCATACTTGTCGCACATTCAAGTGATTTGTCAGAAATAATAACAAAATTGACCCTGTAAAAATATTTGGAGGGGGCGGGGGCTGTTGTTGTTTTAGAAACCAAGTGGCGCAGACCTACTTTGTGATGTAGTGGCAAAATGAGAAAATGTGCATCAGGAATGTACTTGAAGTTTTCATTAATTTAGAATCCAAAAGTTGTTGTATATGTGGAACAACTAAAATGTGAACAAAGAGTAAAAAAAAAATACTTAAAATACATAGAATGCCAAACATGAACTCTTAACGGAAAGATACATCACTTATATCACCCTGCAACCTAAACGTCATATATCGGCAACTGTAGTATCATCTCAGTCGCATTCACTCACACTAATTTCATTTCTCAGTCGTCGTTTTTACCACACCAGAGGTGTGGCCAGGCGAGATTAATGTACACTAGTTTACGGATTTTCCGACAGCACCTGAAGGTAGCATTGAGCATTGCACAGTTTAGTACAAGCAGGCATTTAGACTACATGAATACTTAATAGCAAGGCGGTCAGTTGGTCGTACGTAAGCTGTTATTATGTTTTTATGAACAGTTGAATATCTGAAAAGATAGCCACATTTAGCAAACGGGGATAACGAGAGGGAATGACAAACACAACGGCCACCACTTGGTGTCCAAAAACAAGAAGAAAAAAATCCCCGTGGAAGCAAACCCCGGAACTTGAAACGGTAACGTGCTAGCTAACACATTAGCTAGCTTTTTGTTGACAGTGTGCTTGCTGTCAGACCCGAACCTGATCTATCGTCAACTAACTGCTTTCGTAGTTGTAGCTTTAACATTTGGCTGCCAGCTTATTAGACTTTTCATTGGACCGAAATTGTAGTAGTTTCCGCAACTTTTAACCACTTGTAGCTCTGAACAATGGCTTCAAGAGGAGGCTTTTCGGGTCCTCCGATGAATCCGAATGTGAACCCCATGAACGCTGGTCATGCTGCGGGCATGAGGATGGCAGGAATGCCGCAGCCTCCGGCGGGATATCCCCGGGCCATGAACAACGCGACCCAGTACCACCAGGTTGGTTTGCTGATTATACTGCATTTAGCACAAATAAGCTAAATAATATAACTTTCTGTGACAAGCGGAAGTTCAGGCCAACTGTTGGAAGTTTGTTAATTCTGCTGTGGCGACTGGTTTCCTCAAGTTACCTTGGGGTTGCTCAGTCCTGTTTAGATTAACTGCAATTCTACATGTGGTTGTATACAAGTGCCTGGGTAAAGGCAACCCAGTAAGGGAGAAGTAGAGAGAGTTATCACAGATAGAAGAGAGGGTCAATCTCCTAGCTCCGTATTCTTGAAATATCAAGGTATGAGCAATACTTCCGCATTTGAAAAATATTTTTATTTATATTATTTTACATTTTTATTTTATAACTTAAGTTGAAAATTATTTAGGTTTAGTGGTTAGTTGATGGTTATATGTCATCAAGCTCTGGGTTTGTTGAACTAATTGGTAGTAATGCAGAACTATACATTTATGAATGAGTGAGCGAGAATCGCGTGGCTGTCCTTAGAGTTCCGTCAGTTTGCTGGAAAACAATATCGCATTTCATAATAAACTAGATAATGAGACAGTGAGAAAGAAAAAGGGTAGAGCAGCGAGGTGGAGAGCGAGAGACAAATACACTTACACAGAGAAGAAACTGGCATAACGTTAGCCCAAACCAATGCTTGTAAATTCAGATCAATCTGTTACAAAAGTTATATTATAAGAAATATGCTATCAAGACATCCTGTATCCTATACCCACCAAACATCCCATATTGATTGGAAAAAAAAATCAATGTCATGTCATTATTCCCTTTATTTTGCCATGTTGTTGATCTGCAACCAGAATTGCTTCCATTCTGTTGATTTTATGTTGTCATCAATCAAAAATAATAACCCCAGTTCCCCTTCTCTAGCGCCCTGGAATGCCACCCACCAGGGGAGGGGGCCCCATGGGGGTTATGGGGTCAATGGGAGGCCAACTCCCTGGGCCCTCTTACGGTGGTGGGAACATGCCCATGCGGCCAGCCATGGGGCCCCCGACCATGGACGCCTCACGGAAGCGGTTCCTTCATCAGCACCAACAACAGCAGCAGCAGCAGCAGCAACAAGGGGCACTGAGACGCGGGTAAATGGGGGTGTGTATGTGTGTGAGAGAGAGGGAGGGAAAGAAGAACCAATCTTGAGGTTCTTGATTAACCAAAACACTTTGTCACACACACAACACTACTGTAACCTACGCTATTTGCTAAGCCCCTTTGTCCTCCAACTTGAAATAATTCACGTTTCCGTTCTATTCATGCAACCGTTACATCTTATCTGATACCTTAGAGATAACAGAGCCTCCATTTCTGACTTAGCTAACATGGAATACCAAAACAAAGACCCTCTGACTCTGTTTAAAGCCACGGGCAACTGAAACGTGGGTTGGGAGTTTGGTTATCTTGCTGCCTTTTCTGATATAATAACGATCACGGAAGTGACGAGGCTGCTGCCAAAAGGTGGAAAGCCTCATTATGAAATTTGGTGGTTTTCCTCTTTATCGCCATCGCAGGTTTTCAGCAAGCAGGTAATTGAATTCTCTTAGATACTTTTTCGTATTCTCTTTTTAGATGTTCTTCACATGCACTTACAGCCACAAATTACATGTTTACAAGGCAGTCTTTGGAATTACCTTTCCATGGGCTTTAAGGCTGTATTTGTCCTATTCTTGTTCTGCTTAGTGTCACTGTTTCAACAAAAGGGCAGCACTCTATCAGCAATAACTACAAAGAATTTTTACATGTGACATACTACTCATGAATGCATTCACATCTCCACAGACACCTCTGCTACTCTCCAACAAACTGTTTTTATATCTAGTAAATGGTCTTTCTGGTGTTTTAAATGTTGGTGAACAAACAAGATGGTCAACTTTTACATATCAGGGAAATACAATTTATTCAGTGGCTTTAATTTGCCTGTTTTGGCACATTAATAACACAGCAACAGCACTCAGCATCCGTGCTAGATCCCTGCTCTACAGCCTTGGTTCTCAGTGGTGGCCAAAACCAGAGACAGTGTGTCTTTCTGTCCAGAGTCTGTTTGTCGGGCTGCTGTACAGTGAAAAGCACAGATCAAATCACACAAAGAGACCTCAACCCGAGAAATCGGAGCATCTTATGACCAGTCCTTAATGCGCAGTAAGCAGCAAAGACTAGGGGGTATTTTTGACTTCAAAACGCTCAGTCACGCCACTCGCTCATAAATGTGGCGAGACATGATGCAAAGCAGCATTTACCATTTCATCCACAACAAGTCTGTTGTTTTCTTCGGTTTATTCCATAACTGATTTTCTCAGTATGAATTAGGGAGTCATAGGGCTGAATGACATCTTCTCATGAAAGCCCTTGTGAATTAGATTTACTCATAATGAGAGAGAACTTTGTAATTTAAGTAGAGAAAAAAGCTTTTATTAAGTCAGTGGTGATAAGTGGGAGCCTGAGGTTCTCAGTCTGGGGAGTTAATGAAGAGATACCAATGGACAGGATTTTGAAAGCACCGTATGATGTTTTCACAAATAATTGCTAATCTAATTAAAGGTCATTCCTTTCATCTTCTTTGTATCAGTGTATCATTCCTTGTTACGGGTTAATGAAATTAATGTGTTTTTATGCTGTCATTGTAGCTGTTTAGATTGATGACAGGATCAGTTGAATTTGTAATCTCATGTAGTGTTTTTCCAAAATGGAAATGAAAGTCATAAATTGTGTTTCCTGTATGCTTCAGGGCCAAAAGACGCAAGATGGCCGACAAGGTTCTCCCTCAGAGGGTAAGACAACTTTGACCCCTCGGATCACATCTTAGATGGATCCACCTTTCATTTTGATTATAGCTGGCCATAGTCCTGTGATACTGAAGTGCCTCTGTTGGTTCTTTAGATCCGAGACCTGGTCCCAGAGTCCCAGGCCTACATGGACCTCTTGGCCTTTGAGAGGAAACTGGACCAGACTATCGCCCGCAAGCGCATGGAGATCCAGGAGGCCATCAAGAAGCCCATCACGGTATAGCTTCATCATAGTGTATTTTCAGCTTTTGAGATAATAAATGAAAGGGATATTTTGAGATACATTTCAGGCTTTGTGCAGAGCCACCCAGTCACAGCTTTGTGCATGGCTTATACACATGCATGGTTGCCTTGGGTATATCATTTAGGATGGCCATTGGCTCTCCGTACGATTCATGTTTTTTTGATGAACACAGTTTTCAATGGAATACATGATATGTCTAGTTTTTCATGTGTGCCCCCTCCTACATCCCACAGCAAAAGCGTAAGCTTAGGATCTACATCTCCAACACGTACACGCCTGGCAAGCCCGAGGGTGAAGAGGCAGAGAAGGTGTCATCCTGGGAGCTGAGGGTCGAGGGCAAACTTCTGGAGGATGTAAGTGACTAACCGTTTTGAGCCTTCACTAGATCATCTTGGCCTGAGAAACAGGGCAAAGCCTTTTTCTAACCACAGCAAATCAGAAGCAATTGTTCCCTTTTGCCATCCTCACAATTACCACATCTGAATCCTCTTGCCCTGTATCACACTGGTCTTGGCATTGTCTTACTCCCAAGTATTTGACGTTCTGTTTCTGAAAACCAGTAATTCAGCCCTGGTTGGCCT
>CABFOQ010042385.1:0-14337 GCA_900660455.1 Gephyroberyx darwinii
GTAACTCGATTGAGGCCAATCAGAATTGGAGGAGACTTGTTATGTAGATTCAGTGTGCCCAGAAAAGATCTTGCACACACCCCCACATGCATGCACACACTCACACACACACACACACACACACACACACACACAAACTGATTTCTACCATTCATTCTGAAACAATTTCTCCCACATTCAGAAAACTCATCCTGTAGTAGCCAGAGGAGAGGAGCCCGTGTGATTTTTCCCCTCAGCCTCACTTATTAAATGTTATAAGTTGATTCAATAAAAAACATCCGGTTGCTTTTCTCCCAACCGCACATGCTTTCTTTCTTCTATCTATGTTTGACGTGAGTGATTGAGAAAGAGACAGGAAGGAGGACAAGACGAAAATAGAAGACACACCGTGGAGGGACGGAGGGAGCGCTCACCCATGGCGGACCTGCGAAAGAAGAGCAGTCCTGACAAACCCTGAACGCCACGTATGTGTCTGAAGAAGCTGCCCTGTGCAGGCGTGCGGAAGGAAGGAGGGAAGGAGAAAATAGAGGTGTGGGAGTGAATCATGTTCTTTTCTCAGAAGTCAATGGTCATTGGCAGTAAGGGGGGGGGGCGGCTAAAATTAATCATGTGTGTCTGAGACTTTCTCTCAGTATCCAGCCTGGCTCCAGAAGGCTGTGCATGGAAGTGTGTCAGTTGCCAAGATCAATGATCGGCCCCCCCACTGTGTGATTACTGTATTTTTGCCTTTCAGTTTGTCTGTCAGCCAGCCAGTCAGCAACTTCGCAAACCGGTCAGTCAATCATTCTGTTTTTGCACGCCTACACAGAAGCTCTAAATCTTTGTGGAATATAATTGCAAATCTCCATACATTTGTGGCTCACCATTAGTATAATTGCAGTGGGAGGGAGGGCATGTGGATGTCTCAGGAGAGCCTTCTAGATTGTGACTGAATTGACAGCTGTAAGATTGTTAGCTTGCTGCAGTCAGCACCATTCTACTCTCACTGATTTCCTCTCAGCCAAGAGCTCCATTAATTTCTTCTAAATCAGCCCGAAGCGATGCAGGTTCCTTGAAATTTTTTTGCAGAGCAGAAAACAACACAACAGCAACAGCAACAGCAAATTAACTTTATTAGAAAAAAAAAACTGGGAAACTGGAAAAAACTGTAGTCATAAGTCTCGGGAAGAGCTCAGCTAGCTTGAAAATACCTTTGCTCACATGGCAAACAGCTCATTAGCTGGGTTTTAATGAGGGCTTCCTACATGAACATGTGCAGAAGCATCTACAGCTTCAGATCACTTGACTGCCTCGAGGTGAACATAAAGCACTTGTGTCTTCACAGAGATTCACAGACAGGAATGTCAATCACAGCCTCTGACTGGAAACCCCCCCCACATATTGTCAGCAGACGTGTTACATAGAGCCACGACTCACAGGACCTTCCCATCATTTATAAAGAAAACAACAAAAACACCAACGCTATTGCTAGGTGAATTTATAGACGGAGACATGATGATTCCACTTTGTATCATTTATATTTATTATATATATCTTTTGAGTATTTATAAATGGTTTAATATGTACACTGTCTGTAGGTTAACCCATCCACAGGGTCTCTGGGATACTGAAGGAAGAACCATCTGGTATTAGGACTGGAAGGGTCGCAGGGCTGTGTGGAGACGAGTAGGGGTCCCTGAGACACATCTGGAGAAGATATCCAGCCGGGGATGAAGTCATGTCTTTGGTACGTATACATTGACCCTATATAAGATCCTGCAGTTCCCTTGTTAGACACAGACTCACGCTTTGCCTTGCTTGGCGATGTTCGTCTCCGTTCCACACTTGTGAATTAAACTGATCAACTTGGGGCCGACTTTCATTTCACCTAGTTTGACCACAAAGGAAGATAACTTTCAGCTACTGGAGCAAAACAAAAAATAGTGAACTCACTATTCCTATCTTGGCATTTTCTTTTAAGCACTCTGCCGTTATTGCATATGAAACAAAGCTAGAAATTGCTCTACACGTACAAAATCAAGGAGAGGCTTTCGGTAGACACGTAAGCCACACACAGGGTAGGAGCTTTGGACGTCTGCTGCTGGCTGCGTCCGGTATATTAAAAAGGCTGATCTCTAAAGCTCCACAGTTCAGAGATAGAGAGAAAACACTGATACAGTATTCATGTGTTGTCTTCATACGGGGCAGGACGGGGTCGCTACATGGTGAATGGATCCAGCTCAAGAATATTCTACAAGGACAGAGTATTGAATCGCCCCCTGCTGTGATCCTGATGCTGGCCTACGTGGTGGACAGGCCTGTTTGGAGGGTGACTTAAAGCCTGCTGTTTCTCAGTCTTAAAGACCAGTGCGAAGCTGGCGACTTGCCATTCTGACTGTTGACTGGTGCGTGGAAGAGCTATGTCTATAAGCGCGGTCTTGTTGTGATCACCATTCATGGGTTTTCGTTTTATTGGCGCCTTGTTGATCTATCTCATCCGGTAGCATCAATCCATCGTGGTGCTTAAAAGCACTACCCGCCTATTAATAACTAAGGAGGCTAAAGAACAGCCAGGTTGGGCTCTCCATCGACTGCGTGTCAATTGCTCATTTGCTCTAATTGTATATTTCCCTCTGCTTCAGTGGCTACGGTGTTTCTAATAATGTATTCCTAGCCATTCATCATCTGGCGCCGGCGCAGGATGTTGATTCAGCATGACATTCGCTCCATTTTTCACTCCGTATAGAATATAAATCTTTTTTTATTAAAATGTGCAATCCTTAACGATCAACGCTCGGAATAAAAAAAATACGGTTCACATAAGCGCCGCTTCTTTTTTTGTCAAAGGAGAGCAGACAACCCACGCCCCCCCCAAGGATATTTTACAGTACGCGGTACTGTAAAGAGATACAGGAACTGTGCAGAGAGAAACATATCACAGCGGGAACCCGGATTTGAACCTGTATAAACGGCAAGGGTGTACCGCTTCCAGCATGGCATCCTATGACAGCTGAGCCCACAGGGGAAGACCATGAAAGCAACTTCTGAGTCGCAGCTACTTGTGATGGTAAGTTTAAAGCCTGATACCTAAAATGACTAGAAATATTAAGAACAACCTAAAAGTTTAATTTGTAATGTAGCATTTAGATTTACTTTTACTTTACTTTATTCCCTGGGTGAAACGGTTTATTTACTGTATTTCTTTTTATAATACTAAGAGGCACAATGGTTTCTCACTTATTTTAAAACTACACTATGAGATGCTTCAGAGAAAAGTTTGTTTACATCCTAACCTCCTCCCAAAAACCTCCCAACCTTCACACACAACCCACACACACTGCCAACCACACACAAGAGGTTGTCATCCGCCCCACCCTCTTTTTTGAAAGGTGCATTCACATAACCACACCCTTCACAGACCTGTTGGTACACAAATACATAAAATGATGTTCAATAAACACGACACAATTCAGACAAGACTATCGTTACCCTTTCTGAAACCTTGTACATGTGCTGGGAAAACGTGATCCACAATTTGGGATGACCTATTTTCTCCTCGTGTGCTCTCCAGCGCCAGTTTAAAACCTAGTGGCCAAAAGTTGCACTGTTTGGCTTTACCATTGAACACAGCTCGATTTGATGCAAGAAACAAATAAGCTGAGAGGCACACACCCACGCGCACACACACACATTCACAATGTCACCCTGTGAGTGTCTACAGTCTTCTGCAGTGAAGCAAACTGCTTGCTCATCTGTGAACCCAGACGAAATCGAACTGCCAATGAAATATTTACTGTCTCCGAAGGTGCTCCAGGTTCTCAGCAGCAACCAACACTCCACATGAAACATTTTTTATTATGAATCCTCAATTGTACTCTTGAAAGAAATGATGATATCCCCTGGTCAAATGTGTGTGTGTGTGTGTGTGTCAGTCACCATTTTCTTTCTGTAGTCTGATTGTTTAATGGTCATAACCAGTTATAAACTTGAATTTAGCTGCTAGCTTGTTTTTGCTCTGTAACCTAATATAACTAACCTTTATCTATATTTTAACCTTTTCATGTGAGTTGAATTTTCCAACCATTCACTTTTGTGCAATAGAAATGATGTAAAAGGCAAATCAAACATTGTAAATATGCTAGCTACTAGTCTACTAGTCTAAACTGCTAGATAGCACCTTTTGGAAACTGCTTCTGTATTGTTTATTACGTCAACAACGTGAAGTATAGTTGACTGCTAACATTAGCGAAGGTCATGGCCGAGTTTGCCTCTGTTTCCATCTTCAGTGTCTTATTCTGGCCGGCCCCATATGCCATTTACTGCCTTTCTACATGCTTTCACATGTCATAGTAGTATAGTAGTAGTACCTTGACCCATCCTGCTTATGTGAACATGGATTGATCTTCTAAAATGTATGTGAAGGTAATAAACTTGTAGGAATACATGGACTGTCAAGTGGTAAAATATTTGTTATTGACAACAAGATTCAATAAAAGAGTCACAGAGCAGCAGATAAACATCTATGGTTGACATGTTGCTTTCATTCTTCAACCTATCTGCCTTTCAACTCCTCCTGTATTCTGTCTACAGATACCTTGCCTTGTAACTGTCCACTTTCTTTTCTTCATCTGTCTCCATTGTTAATTTTTATCTATGTTTGCCCATTTTTCCTTTTCTGTTTAAATAGATGTTGTTCTTTAATCCGTCCACCATCAAACTATCCACAAACCTCGACCGTCGTCTTCCTTCCTCCCAACTTTTAATCTCTCTTCTCCCCTCTCATCTTTCCCTCCTCTCTTCAACCTGTCTTCTTTTATCAGTCGGTATCTTTTTTTTGGTCTCGCTTTCTACCTTTTTTCCATTCTTTCTTCCATTTGTCCTTCCAACTTAAGTTGTTCCTATGTGCTAATAAAGCACATTTCTTTCATCATTATCCAGCTGCCTTTCCTCCCTTTGTCTTTTATCTTCTGTTTTTCACTTGACCTTTTTTACTTTTAACCTGTTTATATTTTTCTTGTTTATATTTTTTTGTTTCCTTTCTCTCTCCCTTACTCTTGTTTAATTTCGATGTATACAGATAAAGCACCCTTTTCTTCCACCCTGCTTCTATCTATTCTTCTAAACTTGATTTGTTCATTGTTCATGTTCTTTTCTCTTATCTTTTTCATAAACCAAATCCACTTGAACTGTAAACAGATGCTCACTAGCTCACAGTCCACCTATTAAGCCTTTTTCTCTTCTCCCTTAAAGCCAAACAGAGTCAAAATGAACCTAAATCAGTGTCCCATCCACAGGTGCAGTTTGGGGGGAAGCAGGGGGTTCATTGCTCCCCCTAGCGGCCAAAGATATATGTAGACTTACATTTTATAAAGAGGATTTAACATGCAATGCAACATATTGTTCTACAATAATAAACAGAATGTGGTAACAAGCATAGTTTGATTATTTCCCTTTAGCATTAGTTGTTGGTGTTTTAGTTTCCCACGCTGATAAAATGTGGTGCAAGGCTGTTACCTTCTTCTCAGTAAAACATTCATTTTTCATAGTGCTGAAAACTCAGGCTTCTTATGTTTGGTGTGGACAATTTTAGAAAGGAAGGCTGATATTTTAAACTGCCCCTATGGTGCCATCCCCCCAAACCGAGTCCCTATAGATCTATCCTAGTGCAGCTTTAACTAAAATAACCAAACACATTTTTTTCACAGTTTGAATCTTGAATGAATGAATATGAATATGCATCTTTGTGACTCCATCATAGACCTACATAAACATAACAACAATAAACATAAACTCTTCAAACCATTTACACATCAAATACAACCTACCTATACCAGAATGCTGCTGCTGCCTGCCTGCCTCTCCTCTGATCATCAGAGTCAATATGAAAACAGACAACATCACAGTGTTGGCAAAAGCTAAAAATTTTGAAAGGCTAAATCAAATCAAAAGCATGTTCAAAATTTCACTTTGATCTGATATGAAAGCAGAAATCGAATCTCACAGCGTTGACACGCCGGAGCATCTTTCTGACTCCGTCATGGGTCTCCATTAACACGACTTCCCCTTAATCCCTTACGCAGCAAACCTACCTGAGCAGGAATGCTGCTGCATCTATTCCTCAACCTTTGAAATCTATATTCAATTAGATTATGATTGGAACAAATATTGAACATGGACCTGTAAACGTGGTGCAGCCTCTATCAGCAGATCTCGGATCATCTCGACACTCTGCTGCAACCCTCTCGCTACTCTGAGAGCTAGACAGCCTTGAGAAGAGAAGTCTACTCACATCTTCATGTCTGTTTCTTGTGTTTAGCATTCCTATTGAAGGAGGGCATATTCACCTGTTTCTTTTCATTTTGTTGACTTAAAAGTATGTAAAAAGGAACCCGGTAGTCGCAAATAAAAAGCAATGAAAAACGTTACGTGTGTCTTCTGTTGTTTCTCTGATGACTACTCTGCTAGATAACTCAGGCTATTTCCACAAATGGAGGGCAAAAGTCTCCCCTGTTCCTAGTGAAACCCATGTCCATATGTACATCACATATATGAAAAAAACAAGAAAAAAACCAAACTGTTCCACTATATTGGTGTGTTGGCATAACCTCACCCCTCTCTCCCATCCCCACCATGAATGTGTGTTTCTGCTGCGTGTCTAACCTTGTGTGTCTTTTGTTTGTCTTTGTTTGTGAAGCACTTTGCAAACTTGATGATGAAAAAATACAGTTGTAATAATAATTATTAATAAGTATTAATAATAATTATGTAATAACAGCAACAATAACAACAATAACAATAATAATAATAATAATAATTATTGTTATTATTATTATTATTGTTAGTATTGTTATTAGTATTGTTAGTATTGTTAGTATTGTTATTATTATTATTATTATTATTATTATTATTATTATTAGACTAGATGGCTGGCACCAGTATTTCTTAATCATGATAAAATGCTATAAAAGGACAAAGAGCGTGTGTGTGTGTGTGTGAGGGGAGGGGGTATCAGTTTGGCCGGCAATGGATGGATTCCATTGATGTTACATAACTGATAAATCTCTCTCTCTCTTTATTTCTCTTTCTCTCAGTCACTCACTCACAGAGTTTTTCAGTGGTCGGTCTATTTCTGTTCGGTAAGCCAGCAGTCTAAATGGGATAATTATGACTCCGCCTGACACTCGGCGGTACCACTGACACCGCCATTCAGCCGCTCTTCCTCTTCACTCCCTTCATTGTCTACGTGTGAGTCAGCCTCCCAACTCTCGCCATCTCATCGTCGTCGTCTTTCTTTTTAATGCCCGGCTGTTACTTTCTGTCGTTGTACTCGCCCCCCCCCTTTTCCCTCATGATACCTTTCTCTGTTTTACCCGTCTTCGACTTTATCTGTTCCATTATATTTTACCAACAGAGGATTTGCAGTCCAATTTATTTTGTAATCGATCTACTGTATCCTAAATTGCATTCCTTGGTTTCTCCAAATTGACTCGATGTTTAAACAGAAGAATATGTTTCCTGCTCCTCTTGTCAGCTCGGTGCTGGAAACTGTGAATTGAAGCGAACTGAGGACAACTCTCGGAGCAAAGCATGTAATGTTTCTTGATTAAAACCAATTGGATGGATGTGCGTGTGTGTGTGTAGGTGTGTGTGTGTAGGTATTTCTGCCAAATTAACAGCTTGTCAAAACCATTAACTCAGACAGGGAAGCAGACAACTAAGGGTGGGTGTGAGGTGGAGGGGGTATCGCTGTCCTTAGAACCACCATTCACTTGAGTGTCAGACACTCAGAGAGCCATGTTGTGCTGATAGGACACCGTTTTGTCCTGTCGTAGTCAAGGTGCATGACACACACTCAAACACACCGGAGCGCTGCGACACACAGGCATAGCCATTGCCTTTCTCTACAGTTACACACACCTTTTCAGATATTTTGCACAGGCCGAGAAATACATGGGCTCCTATTGGTCCAGCTACTTCCAGTCCTCCTTTTTCTCTTCACCTTTAGCTTCTCCCTCTCCTCTCCTACTTTCCCTCCTCCTTTCTCCTCTCAGCTGATTTGTGCGGTTCCAGACAGTTGTCCCCTACAGGATATATAACTAGGGTCATGTCTGCTGCCCTTCGCTGTCATCCTCTGGACTGACTTCAATCCCACCTGCCTCCTCCAGCCTTTTGACTCTCTGTGTGTGTGTGTGTGTGTGTGTGTGTGTGTGTGACAAAGAGACCTGCTTCTGTCTATTGACCTTAGCTACTGTTGATCCTCCACTGTCACCACTGAACACACACACACACACGCTTCCTGTCACAATTTCACTGGTGGTGGGGGTGGGAGACCACCACCAGAGGCAGAGGGTTGAGTGATGATTCTATCCATCACTCACTGAATTGCTCACACACACACACACACACACACGGGCATTCATGCATTGCTACATTGCTCCCTTCACATCCCAGTGTGCCTGGTGTATGGGAGTTGGTGTTTCCCCCTGCTGCTCTGTTCCCTGCTCTCCCTGCCCTTCCCTTCACCGTTTCCACCCACTCTTCCCTCACTTGTTTTCTACTGTTTCTCACAATCGGCTCCCCTCTCGATTTCTCTCTCAACTGCCTTATAAACAGCGGCATTTCAATGTTATTTTTCTGACTCATTCACGTGTGTCATGCCCTTCGCCCTATTTCTTCTTCTGTCTATTTTAAAGGAATACACAGCTTGATTTCACCGATCCACTTAACCAACCATGTGCTAATGCTTTAACTCAGTGTTTTGTTAGCAGGGTAGCATCTTCTCTATTCATCATTGCATGCTAAATGCAGGACACACAGGTATGAATCTGTTTGATATTATGGCAAATAAGCAAAAACGATTGCAGAGTATTGCTTTAAGACTAATATTTTTTCTCTCTCTCTCTCTCTCTCTCTCTCAGCCTCCCTTTTTTCTCTCTTTTATAAAAGGACACACGTCCCACTCCCACTCTCTCTCTCCCTCCTTCCTCTTCACTATATTTCCTTCTCTTCTATTCAGACGCTAATACCTCTGTTCTCTGCAGAGGACAGTAGGCCAGACAGGAGCTGCAGAATACAGATGAGTGGAGGTGAGATTAGAGGTCACGAAACAGACACTGGCTACCAAGACCGTTAATCGCATTCTTCAAACCGCCGCTGACCAGCAGAGAGCGTGCAACTTCCAGTCACTTTACAGTGGAATTAAAGTGAGTCATTTAGTCTTTGACCCCGGGTGCTTGAAAGCATTTTCATAGACTCTTGTCATGTGGCGACTAGCTAGCACTTTTCCCGTAGCTCCTGAACCCAGAGTGCATTGTGTAAACTGTACTCTGATCAAGTGTGGCGTAACAGCTTTCTTTGTATGTGGCTTTTTAGTTTAGGATGAATTATTAAAACACATGCATCTTAAGACATCAGTGGCTATACCGAGCTGTGGACTTCTTTTCCATTATCACGGAAGGAAGGAGGAAGAGGGAGAGGGAGGAAACGGGGAGAGAAAATGGGGAGGTGGAAAGGCTAACTTCTTCTTCATTTAAGTTGAACAGATGGGAGAAAACACAACTCAATTGCCGCAGACAGATGGGCAGGCAGACTGACAGACAGACTGACAGACATCTCAGTCGCACCCATTTTGTGCCTTCTCATCTAGCTACATGGCCTAGAGTTGGCACATTGCGGCCCCTAGCTGTGTGTGAAATGCTTTTCCTTACAGCATTGTTCCATTTGTACTTGTCATTACATACAAGAGGTTTGAGAAGGAAAGTCCCTCAGCAGCATAAGTGCAGTATTATTTAAGGGTGTCCTCATCTGACTTCTGAGCAGTTGGAGTTCATGTGGGGTCTCGATCAATCTGCAACCGCGACTGCAATTGTTATTCTGTATCAGTGTCATTCTGTCAGTCTGCTAAGGCTGCAATGATTCATCTCCGTGATGTGTGACATTAATGACATATATTTGTATTGTCAGAGCTTTTGAACACAGCGGAGGCCACTCTTAACCACTGTTTGACCGACAGCACAGCATCTACAGAAGTCAATTCAGGTGTAGTGAAGATGTAACTATTGAAATGTCTCACACAACAAAAGGATTTTACTTCTTGGCAGACTGGTTACAAACCACCTTGAAACAAGACAACTTTTCTTGCTAGAACTCTAGTTAGCAGCTCAATGGCAGCATAGTAGTCTGTTATCGGGCTGAGCACATGAATGACCCAACAAAGATGAGAGTTCAAGTATAAAAATAAAAAATAAATAAAAACTATGAGAATACTTTAAACCGAAGCGCAACATTGTGGTGCTTAGTTGAAATGGCATACAATACCACTGCCACTGATGCACAAGATGGTGGGGCAGCAATGATGATCAGCAGCTACCAGCTAACACCCGGCTAGCCAACTAGCTAACACCCGGCTAGCCGGCTAGCTAACACCCAGCTAGCCGACTAGCCAGCTTTTTTTCACGTCCAAGTGCTTTTGGTGGGAAGCAATAGCAAAACAGACCCTGTCACAAAAGTAATTGTTTTGACGGCTGTTTTTTTATTTTAGAAATCAATCTACTGTGCTGCTGCACCATGTAATTCATATTTTCATTCATTTAATAATATGAATAATAATAATAATAATAATAATAATAATAATAATAATAATAACTTTCATTTAAGAGTGCCTTTCAAGGTACCCAAGGCACTGAACAATAGAAGAGAGAAGAACTAGATAAGGTGAAAAACAAAAACAAACAACTAGGCTAACAAGTAGGAAGACAATAAGACAAACAAAAGACAGAAAGGCAAAAAACCAGAGGGCCACAATTCAGCAGCTGGGTCCAAAGGCCTGGCTAAAGTTGTTGTATATATCACTTGTACCATCAATGATTGGCACAGCTTCCATGCTCTCCACACACCCTGCAAACATCTTGCCAACTTGGATATCCTAGCTAACTCTGAGTAGTGGTATTTACTACTATGTAGGGTCATTCATGTGCTCAGCCCGATAACAGACCAGTTAGCAGCTCGATGGCAGCATGGTAGAGTCCTAGCAAGAAAAGTTGCAAACGTATGTCTTGTTTCAAGGTGGTTTGTAACCAATCTGCCAAGAAGTAAAATCCTTTTGTTGTGTGAGACATTTCAAGAGTTACATCTTCACTCCACACTTCTGTAGACGCTGTGCTGTCGGTCAAACAATTTGTCATCTACAACTTAAGCTGACAGGCTAAAACCGCTTTCATAACGCACCATTTCATTTTGTTGGTAAAGAGAAAGTGTGAGGGGGAAAGAGGCTCTGTACTCTGATTCGCAAGTAACTCAACGTGATGTTACGACCCTTGTGTTTCTTGACTGTTCAGCATATCTGTGTGTAATTAGAGTCCATGTTTTATAGATGCAATGTCTCTTTGCAATTAGACCCTCTCTATAATAGACGTGTTCACATAACCATGTGCGACGGCAACGTGATGGGGACTGTGCACTTTTGTTTCGTGACAAAATAGAGGATGCGCCTGCAGAGCAGTGGGGGGGCCTTAGCTAGCACTGGTTAGCCCTGCAGCTATGCATTATTGAGTGTAGTCCTCAGCAGGGGGCACAGCATGCACAAACACACACACACACAGTCTGAGAGGTGGAGAGCAAGGTCTCGGCAGACAGGTAGGCATGCATAGGCAGAAAAAGGGTTTATGGGTGCGCACACCTCCAAAATCTCAACAACTCGCCCATGTAGCTGTGGTAGGGGAGTATAGCCGGTACTGTTGGGGGTTTGGTCAAGACCCAAAACGAAACTAAAACAAACAAAATAATTTATCGCTCTTTATTCACTGAGCTACAGCACCACCAAGCTTCACTCGCATCAATAATACTCTTCTTTGGTGGTGCAACAGTTCAGATTCGATTAATACGGTAGCCCGGCTCTACATTGATGGACAGGGGTAAAGGCCATTAAACCAGCCCAGAGTGTGTGTATACACACCCACACACACACATGACACATGGCCAATCCTAACTACCTTGACCCAGAGAGGGAGAAAAGCCTTAAGTGCAGCTGCTCACTGGAACAAAGAGCACAAGAGAAAGCGAGGGGCTTCCTTAGTAACACCGATGACTAAGGCCATTAGGGAAGACGAGGCGTTTGGCGAAATGGCCCTCGCTACGTCGGCCTGCTTTCTGACATTATGTGCAGTATGGAGCGGCTCCTTTGCCTTTGTAACGCTGATCGAAATCGCGCTGTGCTAAATGCGACAATTACACCTGAGCTTTTTAAAAGCTTAGCTGGTTATTCTACAGTGAGAAGAAAATCAATGCGTGAAGAAGGGGACCAAAAGTTTCTTGTTCACTATGAAACCTGGTTTCATTTATTAATGGTACTGCCAGATCAGCTTGTCTCTGTAGTCTTTGCTGTGTAAAGGCCTATGTGTTAACCTTGGGGCCACCTGGTCAATACACACTCTCTTTACCCAAGTTGGATTTCTCATTAGGTTTGTCAGTGGCCCAGTTCAAACAGCTAACCATTGATGTCTCCATGCTGCACACCCGAGCAATGTTGGTTCCAAGTTATTGATCCCCAATGGTTTGTAATGCAAAGCATGCTCCTGGGACACCAAACCTGTTATAACGGCATGCCAAAGGGACTGTACGTTGTAGTCTATCTCTTTAGCTCTGCCTCTGTCTCACTCTGTTGTTCGCTCTGTTTCCAATATCCAGAGAGAATGAGAAAGGGACAGAGACTGAACTGAACCGAAGATGGACAGCCACAAACTGCGAGAGCTACAAACTAGCATGGACTGAGTGAAAGTGGAGTTAAAAGGGAGGAGAAAGGGCTGGAGAGACGGCGAGGCAGTGGAGACAGGCAGTGCTGTGAGTCTATTACACGCCATGCTGCTGTCCAAATAAAAACCTAATCTCCAGACCTTGACTATAAAGGCCTGAGCAGATCTGACAGTGCATGGAAGACTGGAAGAGCCAATACTGTGGAGGCAAACTAACACTAACCACACACACACACACACACACACCTCAGGTAGAACTCAATAGCAAGAATCATAATAGTTGGTTACCTAAGGGTCCAGAGGGCAAGGCCTTGGTAAGAATCAGCATCTGAATCAGTTTTTCAACCATCCATAGAATAAAATCTGATGTATCTTGCTGACATCTTGAATGTGAACTAGAGGTTGATCTAGAGTTGTGCCAGTGTGTCTCAATAGAGACAGGAGAAAGGACATTACAGTCATCAGGGTGAGATTATATAAAAACAGGAGAGAAAAGTCGCCAAAAGTGCTCTAATCTTTGCAAGTTGTTCAAGTTTCAAGCTTTTTTTGTAAGTTTATTACTGTGTTGATGACTAACGGCTGACTAATCTAACTTCTCTTCATTCACGACTCACCACAGTTACTTACACAACCTTTTTATTTTACTGCACAGATTCAGAATCAAATCAAATCACATTTATTTGTACAGCCCTTAATCACCGGTACAGTCTCTCAGGGCTTCACAGTGCCCAACATGTGAAACAATAAATGGTTAGTACACGACATCCCCCAACCTTAGACCCTCACAGAGGAAAAACTCCCAAAAAACCTTTTAGGAAAAATGGAAGAAACCTTGGGAGGGGCTACTCAGAGAGGGATCCCCCTACCAGGACGGTTGGTCGTGCAATAGATGCCGAGCGTGGGCAAGCAGCGTATACATAATGCAAGAAGTGCACAAACACGCAAGGTCTTTGAACGCACCACAAGGAGGTGCATGCAGGACGCTAATTATTCAGCTTATTATGCTCATCATTAAGATTGTTAGGGTTGTGATAACCTTTGTGGGCGGAGGGGGTTGGTGGGTGGTGTACGTGTGTGTTTGCGTGTGTGTGTGTGTTTAATTGTGTCCGCTGGGAGCTCTGGTTCGGCTCTACAGCAAAATTCCCAAATAATCAAGCTCCCACAAGCACCGATGTCTTACACTAATGGTCCACAGCCCTTGAAAGCCACTCAACCCCCTCCCTACTCTTCTCTCTCTCGCTCTCTCTCTCTCTCTCTCTCTCTCTCTCTCTCTCTCACACACACACACCAACACCGAGCTTTAAAGGCTGTTTTCCCCAAGCCTATGTTTGTGTGTCTATTCAACCTTGCTTACCACATTTTGTAAGTTCTTTTCAGTGTAACCTTCTGTACAGATTCTCTGCCATCGCTTTTACTCGTTAAAGCTGAAAAGTGCACTTGAGCTCCTTTGTAAGCTGCTTAGTGCAAAAATTAGAAAAGACACGCATCGATATAAGACATTGAACGCAACATAGAGCAGTAAAATGAAACGGCGAACTTTCTTTCAGCACCAAGGACAGAGCTGCTGCAGTGCATTTCTTTTCACTGTAGCGCAGAGATCAGCAAATAC
>CABFOQ010042385.1:14392-35175 GCA_900660455.1 Gephyroberyx darwinii
CCCGCTTACATTTCTCTCTTTCTGCCTTCCCTCTCTGTTTCTCTCCCTCTCCACTCCCTCTCTTTCTCTCCTTATGGGCGTGGTGCTCCGATCTCCATCAGAGATTGTTTCCTACATTTTCTGAGACATATAAGCCTTAATGGGACTCGGGCCCTACAATGTTGAGCACTAACCAGCCAAGTGGCCATGGCTGCTGTGGCCCCTCATGGCTGTAATTACTCCATGCCTTTTGGCCAGAACGGCTTTTGTACCGTATGCAGCTCCCTAGTCACTGTCTTCAGTCACAGGCAAACCTTCAGCAGACATCAGTAGCCTCACTATTAGTTGCTTACAATTGAATACAACACAAGCAGGCATGCACACCCACACACATGCATGAACAAAAATTTGTGCATGGAATAATTATTGCAAAATACATAATACATGACATATATTTTTATAGCTTTGTTATAAATATAATTTATAAGTGTATTTATAAGTTTATTTTGCAGGAATATACTGCACATGGTGTTGTAGTGAAAATTGCCTCATGTGGGAATATATAAAACAAATTGAATAAACTATTTATGTTTCTTCAGACTCTTCATGTTGTTCCCAGTCGGACGTAGAGGAGACAGATTGCATCACATTAAAAACACCTTAGCCACTTGGGTGGTTTAAATTTAGTATCATTTTGTATCATGCAGTACCGTCATACATTCATGGGCTCCTGGTACTTATAAATGGTCTTTGTTCCCTGGCAGTTGTAATTTTGTGAAAACATTTGGTGACAATGAAGTCCAAGTGGCATTGCCCTTAAAATGACTCATTTCTCGGCCTGGCACTGTAATTCCCTGTGAATCGCTGTAATCGTCCAAATGGACAGATAAGTGCGATGTAACTCACAACCCATATACACCAGTTGGCTGCATGTCGCCTTTTAACACTGGATGTCAACAAAATGCAAACGAAACATTTTGAATTACCACAGTGTTGTGTTGAGGGTTAGTGTGTGTGAGTTTGTATGTCTGTGTGTGTGTGTGTGTGTGTGTACCATGGCCACAAAGAGTGTATGCTCCTATATATAGATGTGCAAACTGACACTCTGAAAAAGGCCTGTGCGTGTTTGCCTCAAAACACAGGGGTGGATAAACCGCCTGGGAAAAATGGGGATACGGGAAGGAAGTAGAAGGCAGGAAGAGGCTGGAAACAGAAATCAACCAACACAGGAATATCTGTGTAAGCCCTCAAAAGCCGCCAGGGAATATGTGACCCATAAAAAAACAAATTACCAATCTTCCCACTACCAAATTACACTGGACGTGCGGCTGAAGTTGTGGAGTAATCACAACGCCTGCCCCCCCACCCCCTTGCTCTCTGTTAGCGGGTTAGGTGTGAGCTGAACGGTGAAATCCTCCCGGCTGTGTTCAAAATTCACTTCCATTCCCTTGTTTGGTTTTGGATGAATTCCATGCAGCTCCATTTTCAGGTTCACTGGGCGATCACGGTATGCTTTCTTAACGGTTCGACAGGTCTGCTTCCACCAGTTATCCGGTACACTAAGCATGTTTTTCCACATACAGTATGTTTCAGCCTCAACTGCTGCAGTTTCCAAAAAGCTAACGATGCATGCTACAGTCACATGTACAATATACATTTGTACGTATATTGCACCTTACAAAATACAGTATGTCCCTGTTTGGGTGTGACAGACAGGGCTACTATTAACGCTGGAGACAGCTCACATGCGTGCACACATACACCATTAAGGTTACACTGAATACAAATCACTTATTTATCCAGCTTATTTATCCTGTGTCCCGGATTAGTGGATTTAGCGGTGCTGTAACAATCTCCCCAGACCCAATTCTACAAGCTCAAACTGCCTGGCAGCTACAGAAAGAGACAGACAGACAGCGAGAGTGAGGAAGGAAGAGAGTGGTAGAAGCAGTATTGGTAGTAATTGCACCAGCAGCATTTGCTGAAATAGTAGTAGTAGTAGTAGTTGTTGTACCTGGTTTTGTAGCACTAACAGTGACAGTACCAAAGTTTGATCTGCAGCAAAGCCAACCCACCCTGACATCTACTGACAGAAAAGAGGGGCTAGGAGTGAAAGGAGTGAGAGAAGAGTGAGAGAATGACAGTAACTACGCTGCCAATTAAACCATGCCTGGTGTGATGTCACGCACCCGCTCCTAGCCAGGAACCCATCCAATTGGATCATGGCACGGATGAGTGACATCACCCCCGATGGGGAACTGGAGCCAATGACAGGCTGGCGTTAGGCCCCGAGGTTTGAACGGAGGACAGGCGAACTGAGCAGCGTCTATACTGTCAGCCGGCATCATGACACATTTCATCACCGTCGGTAACTGGGGAACCACAAGGAGCGCCCGAGGAGGAGGAGGAGAACTGATGAAGGGAGAGTCGCAAAGGGGGGCAGTGCAGTGCTGTAGTCGCCCGTTGTTTTTGTTGCACTGGTGCTTGGTGGTCACTTTCATTTTGATTGCACCATTTCTGTTTTTGTCTTTTTGACTATGAGGGCGGGGCAACTTCTTTCCTGAACTACTGACCAATGAAACACAGGAAAAACCGGTACAACAACCACACCAGTGAGGGGTAAAAGTGACTTCCTGGATTATTTTAATAATGCAGGAGACTAATAAGCTGTTTTTCTTCCTCCAGAGCAGCAGCATGTTATGATTACCTGGACGTCCATTTGTTCTGAAGTGTAGTCCAAAGCTAAAACGCCGCTGAACAGAGAATCAGGCTGTATTGTTTCCGGCCTACCACAGTCTTCTGGAAGGGGCCATTAGACTTGCATCTCCAACAGTGCCTCCACAAGACTTCTGGAGAGTTTAAGCACAATTTCTGGTCGAAACCTCGGGATATGATATTTTTAGCCGTTTGCCAAATTAGTTTCCTCATTGGGCCGTGACGCAAAGCAAAAAAGTCAAACCAGCAAAGCTGCGGAAATGTTACTTTAAAACTGTAATTCACATTCAATCACCTGAGGTCATTTGCAGGGCCCCAGGAAGCTCCTGTTAAATCACAGCTTCTACATATGATCTCCTATCAGGGCACAATTTTCTCAAAAATTGGCTCAGTATGTGATGTGAAAGGTAATAACTAGCCACTAGAAGCAGCAATGACATGAACCAACACAA
Organism: Gephyroberyx darwinii; assembly: GCA_900660455.1. Taxonomy (NCBI): domain Eukaryota; kingdom Metazoa; phylum Chordata; class Actinopteri; order Trachichthyiformes; family Trachichthyidae; genus Gephyroberyx; species Gephyroberyx darwinii. The sequence continues at coordinate 17,539 of CABFOQ010042385.1, forward strand.
CAAATCCAACTAGAGTCTTTGAGTTCAAACTTCAGTTTAAATAGCTCCTAGTTGCATTCACAAACTTGCAGGTTATCCAGCTCAGAACCGGTGTTGCATGTCACCCCATCTGTCACCTTTCCGTCTTTCTGCTGAATTAAAATAAAATCAAAAACTCACATTGGATCTTTTTTCTTCTCAGAGCCAGGCCACCTGGTTGCCTGAAGCTAACTGACAGGCAGAGTCGATTTCACGTGTTAAATCGGGAGTCAGACGGGCTAACTGAGGCCGTCAGCCACACACTGTTATTTGCAGTTTAGTGATGCATTTTGGCAAAGCCCGATGCCAGCGTGTTTTAGGTTAGTGAATGGGAATACAATACCGAAATTAGTTTGATGCCGTAAAACAACTGAACTGTAACTGTTAAGACGGTAAAAATGAGCACATCGCCCTATGAATGCAGTTTAAAGGCAAACAAGTGTTGCTCAACATAATCCGTTGTGTACAGTGGAAACAATACTCAATAACTGAGATGAAAGATGCAGTCTGCCTCCACAGCTGAATGATCTCTGCCTTGGTGGACAGAAGTGGTCTTTGACTTGCGATAATGATTTGGTTGTGTAGCCGCGGGGATTTTCGGATCAGTTTTGAAAAAGTTTGGATTCAACATTGTATTGTGTATCTTGTAATGCACTGAGAAGTGGCCCCGTTCTGCAATAAAGGGGATTTTCCTGATGAATCCTGGATAAATACAGTGTTTATGGATGTCTGCTGTGCACACTTCGATACAAACACACCTCATAACACAAGCAATAAAAAGAGAATCCCAAGCCCTCGCAAACCTAATAGAAAAGCATCAATAATAACATGGCGTGAGGGAACCCTTTTACAAACCGGGAATCGATCCCTCAGCCTTTTACTGCCACAAAAGAAGAGGAAAGAAGACCCGGAAACACCCGAGAAAAGCAACAAAAAAAAATCTACTTGTTTCTGTCGGGGGGTGAGAAAAAGGTGAAATGAGTTTTCAATTACATTTTTTTTCATTCTCGTTGTAAACTCATGTGCTGTCCAACAGGATTCACCAAGAAGGTATTTCCAGGTCAAGGTCAAGAATACAGTTTTTTTTCCCCACAGCTCCACTGAGCACTGTGGGACTCAAGGTACCACCTTGAATGAAAAGACATAGTGTATCTCAGTGCATGTAACTATCAATCCAGGTTCAGTTCGGGACATGTATCCTGCTGCTACCGTGTTTGTTTTGGTAACTTCAGGATTTCTTTCTGTGTTTTAGTCAAATATTTTGCCAGATTTGAGTCACATCTGTTCCGTCCTACATGTCAGGCTTCAATTTGATTTGCGTTCCAGTGATGCCGTGACCCCACACTGTGATGTCAAGCGTGACGCTCACAGATGGGTTTAGGCATGATCCGCCCCTAAAGGGGGGCTCAGATTTGGACAATACAGGAGCAGGGGGGCAACGGATTAGAGAGCCAACGGATTGAGACTTAAGCTAAAGGGCAAAACAGCCGAGCATACTGACACTTTTCAACTGTAAGCAAACAACTCAGCCTGAAATTTTAAAAGTCTTATTCCTTTTTTTATCCTCCAGCGTGGCTGTTCTCCAGCTCTGGAAACTGTGTGTGTGTGTGTGTATGTATTTCTGTTTTTCTATTTCATCTGCCACTCCCTTGATGCCGGCAGCCCCAAAGAGATATGTGTTTGCCTCTTGAATAGAGCTTTCAAGCCCTCTCATCATCACTGCACCCTCAGAGCACAGACCCCATCACACACACACACACACACACACACATTCTGCAGAGACAAACACACGTACAAAACCACACACGTGCGCGAACCTGCAAGTACACGTGCGAGAGTTTGCGCACGCACGTAGAAACTTGCAAACGCGCACGCAACCTCGCCCCGCAGAGGTCACCTGCCACCTTACCCTATCAAAGAGCTGCAGGGTGGCTTTATAATTTAGAGTCAGAGGTGGTGATGGCAGAGATGCAGGGTGAAAAGAGGAAGAGAGAGAGAGAGAGAGGGAGAAAGGGAATGATAGTGGGAGCGAGAGAGTGGAAGAGAGAGATGAAAAGACGAGGGAGAGGTGGTACTGGCGAGGGACTTTCATCAGGATTGAAGAGTAAAGATTAATCTTGTTGTCAGGGTTGGGTGGCAAACAGCACTTCCATCTATCTCTGCTCCGACTGCGCTGTTTGGCCCTGATCCCCCTTCCCACTGAGAGAGCGAGAGAGCGCGGGAGAGAGAAAGAGAGAGAGAGAGAGATAGAGAGACAATGGAAACAGTGGGGAAAGAGAGAGAAATGGAAATAGAAACTTCCCAGGCAGGGATGTAGGAGACAGCAGAGAAGCAGAGATGGAGATGCACCTGTAATGTGTGATAGTGTGAAAGATGCAGAGAAACAGACATCTCTCTCTCTCTCTCTCTCTCTCTCCCTCTCTCTCTCTCTCTCTCACACACACACACACACACAAACACACAAATTATGTTATGTTATGTACTCAGTTGGCTTCACAACCGGTATTAGCCATCCTTGAGAGTGAAATTGAAAATCCCACACCACCTCCGCACTCCCTCCTTTCATCCTCTCTCCAGTCTATCTTTTCCTCCCATCATCTCTCCTTCCAATCTTCTATCTATCTATCTATCTATCTATCTATCTATCTATCTACCTATCTATCTATCTATCTATCTATCTATCCTACCTTCACACCTATTTTTTTTTCATTTCCTAATCGTTCTCTTGTTTCCTCTCTTCCTCTCTTCCTCTCCTCCTCTTTCTCCCTCCGTCTCTCCCTCCTTTAATATTCATGGGCTTTGGTGTGTGGTCGCCAAGAAACCGGCTCTTGTTAACGCGTCACACTGAATAGAAATTTGATTCGCCTAGCTACAGAAAGAGAGAGAGAGAGAGACAAAGAGTGAGAGAGGATTTCTGTAAAGGTTAGTACCAGTGCTATAAATCAGATGAGATTATGAAAAGGACAACTTCACTCATATCATTCCCTTCTCCTGCGTTCCAGTCAAGCTTAAACCGATGTCGTGCGGAAAAAAGAGAGAGAGGATAAGGCTGTGTTATGCAGCGCCGTGTCAATTTGGTGTGTGGGAGTCTTGTAGGTTGACTTACATGGATTTGGCTGGCCAAACAAATGTTCTGCAGCCCCGTGTGTCAAAGCATTTATGGCGCAGATGAACGAGTGGAAACACATCCAGCCCAACACCAAGCAGCTTTCCAGCCTTTTAATCCATGCTATTTCAGATATGTCTTTGTGGTAGAGAATTATGAAAGAGAGAATTTTTACATTGTGTAATTTACTAAAACAGAATTATATTCAATGGATCACACACACACACATACACACACACACACACACACACATACACACACAGCAGTTCATGAGGACTCTGATGTCTGATGTTCCCAAGAGTCGCTCGAGTGCATCTCGTCAAATCAGTTTCTAAAAGCGGCGGTCTTGTTTACATCCATCAGAGACTGTTCCTGCGTCTGTTCCTTTAGTCGACCTTGGGATTTTTCTTGCGAGCAATCATCTTTCTAATCATAATAATAAATATATGATCGTATACCATTAACTCCATCAACCTGAAGCCATTAAGTCTATCATTAACGTCCGGCGAGAGGGAATTGTTTAAAGTTTTGTGGACTTCGTTACCCAGAAATCACACGCCGGCAGTAAACTGCACACGCCTCTGACCTACATTTCTTCTTCTTAGTGGCTGGTGGAGATGGCGAAGAGTTTCAGTTGATGAGTCCAGCTTCATGTGGATGGAGCTCTCAATCACACCAGAATTTCATTTGAGGAAATATGGTGAATCCATGGGGCTTCAGTTGGGGTTACGGTTACTGTTACTGTTGCAGCCTTACGTTATGATTTATCCTGATAATATGGCTGTATCTTATAAAAATGCTGCCTACTGCAGCTTTAAATCAGACAGTCCCATTTGTGTTGCTGGGCGGCCGTGCTTTGCCCCACCGGCACGCTATTGTTCCTATTTAATTAATGGGATTTTGATCTCCTCCCCTACGGACACAAAGGAATTGTCACTCCACAATAACATCAGCAACTGGAGAGGTCTGGTAGCCGGAGAGAAATGGAGGGATGAAGGGAGGCAGCGGAGGAGGGAGGAAGAGATGAAGACAGAGAGAGCAGTAGACAGAGAGAAGGGGAGGTGAGGTATTTACGAAGCAGTGAGGGAATGAAGTTGAACAGGACGAGAATCAAGAATCTCTCTTTTTTGCATCACTGAGTCTTCGTTGTTCCCCGTCCCTCCATCTTCTTCCTTCTGTATCTCAATCTCAAACCCTGTGTCTCGACCATTTCTCTATCTCTCTTGCCAATGTCTCTTTTCTTCTTTTCTGTCACTTTCTCTCCTTTCTCACTCGCTCTCATCTTATTCTCTCTCTCTCTCTCTCTGTTGTCTTGCCCCTCCGTGACCATCTCTCTTCACGACTCCTCGGTGAGTGTGGAGGAGTCGATGTCTATGCACACCCCATCCGTAACGTTGTCTCCCGTAGAGAGGGAATGGAAAAGGCCATTAGTACTGCTCTCCTGCCCACCACATCGGACTAGCTCTAGCTCTAGCTCTGCAATAGGCTTCACCTGCACACACACGCTTGCAGGGAACCTCACACACCCACTTGCAACAAGTGCACACACTCCTGCCTGCATGCTAGCAGGTAATTTAATAGTAATACTAATGGAATAGTTCATTTAAGTTACACACACACACACACACACACACGCTCTAGCAGATCCGAGTCCATTTGTGTTACAGAGAGGCGAGTTAGTACTTGAGCGCCTCTAGTACTTCAAGAGCCCTTCGGGAAGCCTAAAATGTAAAGAAATATCTAAATCTGAATCTCAGAGTGGAAGTGAGTTCATGATAGAATGAAAGAGAGAGCATTACATCCTCAAATACCTCGGTCAGAAACACTGTCTCACCGATAATCCAGTTGGGCCTGGGCATTTCCTGTGCCTGCACGCCCTTCCTCGCTCGGGGACTGCATATCTGGCAGTCCGTTGAATCGTTTTAGAACAGGATGTTGACAAAAACACAGCATATAAAACAGTGTATTACCATAGCAGGATGTCATTTCCAGCTCATCGCGACTCAACAATAGCCTCCAGTCAGACACCACTGCTGCTACTCGCCTGGCTTGTCTATCTTCTGTTTACCTGACTCTAACACCTTTCAAGAGCGCTGTCAAACAGGCCCGCAGTGTTCTCTGCTGCCACTGCTTCCTACTGCTGAAACTTTTATTTTCCCCTTTTCAGACAATTTCAGATTACTTTTTTTCTGTTCATGAAAGTAACTTTATGGCAAAAAGTAACAAAATACAATCACAGCAACTTTTCTAAATAATATAACTTCTTCAGTAAATGTCAAGGATGATGTAGCGTTTGTCTCTGTGTGTCAATAATATTTTATTTGAATTGCAGATAATTAAATGTCAGTTGATGAGGTGTTGCTGCTAAAATGTCAGGTCTCAGAGATTGAAACGTTGGCGACGGCTAACAAAATTCTGTTTGGGTGGACCGGGGCGCTCAATGTGCAATCAGGCAAACAATCGATGCCAGGACAGCGGCCATCTGACTGGCCTTTCTCTCTCTCTGAGCAAATATTTTCTCCCGATTCCTCTTCCCACCCCCATCGCTTCAAAACAAAACGCTGCTTTAACAATTTCAGTTGTTGAGAGTATTAAGTATAGGCATAAACTTTTGTTGAAATAAGCTGTTGACAACTTTGAAAACACATTTCCAACATTTTAAAATGACTGGACAGATACTCACTGGCCTCCCCTATACCTGCAACCTTACTGTATGTCATGCTGTGCGAATGCACATAGTAACTGAATGCTGAATTTGTATTTGTAGTGATATTATATACATTGTCTATAATATGGCTTGCACTACATGTGAGGTCTTGTTGTCCCTGTGTGTCACTATGTTCTATGTTATTGTGCAAGTGTGTGATATGTCTCTGCACCAATGAGTCCTGCACATTTTCTTATTACAGTTTGCTAATAATTTCTCATTGTACTGCATTGCTACATATCAGCACCTACTGTAGTGGAGTGTGTAAGATCCGACATCTCTGGTGACTAACTGACTTAAACTTGAACTTGAACAAAATAGTGATGCCAACCATCCTGTGAACCCTCTGTTTCCATTACACCTGACATCCCTTCAAACAAACCCCAAGATGCTACACCGTCGCCATGGAAATCCACATTCACTAAAATATTTTCTTGCTACATGACTCGTATCCAAAAAAATCTTCCTTTCCTTTCTATCTGCTCCGCCATGCTCTCTGACTTCCTTTTGATTTGCACAGCACAGTTTATAAATTACAAATGGACAAATTCTCTCTGCTCTTTGGATGTTTGATCTGTTCCTTTGCTGGCGAAATCTCAGACTCACTTGAATCCCAAATCTAGAGTGAACATGACATTGTACATTTTATCTCTATTTACAACAATTTACAGTTTCAGTGTTTAAAATCCACTACCAAAGAAAGCTTTTACTGCATGACCGGCTTCACAAACTGACAAAAAACGTACAATCCAATAAATTACACTTAAAGTTGGTACTTGAGTTTCAAGCCACGCTGCAATTCCAGACTACGTTATTTGAACTACTTCACTGCCTGATCATGTGACCCTCCCTCCTCTGCTCTCTAACTGCTGCTCTATAAACCCTCTTTGACACTGCCATGACCCTGTGTCATAATTCCCCTCAAGCTGTAATCATACTGTACGCTCTTTCTTGAAATTGCAGCTCACCTCTCCACGGCAGCCACCGATTGGTACTCCAGGGGTAACGTCTCTTGCTGCCTTACACTAAACCGGTGAGCTCGAGTTGTGTTGCTTTAACCAGAAGCAAAGGGGAATCGTGAGCGTTTCGGCATTCATAGGATGCATCAGTAGGATTTTTGGATGCATCCTGTGAAGACGGCAATGAGGTCCCTCATTCTCAGGATCTTGAGGATGATATGAAAAAGATAATTTCCAACTTTGTCTCTCACCTACTTCACCACCATTTGTGGGTGTGGATGTCACTGCATACCCCTGGCGCCTTCACACCAGCCTGATACGACACCTCGATGTTAGTTTCTCGTCTTTTATGTTGTTTTTTTCTCTGTAAATCATTCCTACATCACCCAAATCATACTTTCAAGCTTCACTGCACCAATCCGCCATGTTTTTCTCGACCGACCCCTTTAAGGAAAAAAACAACCCCGTGCTTCAGATTTATTTGGAAATTCTTCCCTTTTGCTTACTTTAAAGCTCAGGGTAAAGGATTAGGGTGTTTAAGTCTGTAACTAGAACCAAGCTAAAATACTGAGGATGCTCCTGCCCCGTACAGATGAGATGTGTGTAAGGTCGGTACAACTCAGCATCCCTCAAGCAATTTCAGTAAAGCTGTGAAAATAAACACTGTGAAACCAAAGATTTTCTGCCCCACATAAATGACCACAGCTTCTGCTCAGCCAAACACACAAGGGATCTATGACATATCCCTGTTAGAGGACGGGTAGCTCCTCATCTCCTGTAACTATCTGCCCACTGCACTGAATAATACAGTGCAGAGCAAGCCCCCGTCACATCGGCCTATAAATATGATGTGATCGAAAAAAAAAACTTACCTGTTGGGTGGCCCGGAGAAATAGGGTGTTTGGAAAGGACGACACATCACACAGCCATAGCCCAGTGGAGCAGGAGAGAGGTATGGAGAGAGAGAGAGAGAAAAATATAGGAGAAACAGTCAGGCAGAGCATAAAAAACCCTTTGCAAATAAATAATTGAGCATTTTCTTCTTACGTAAGGACCCAACAAAGATGGCTCTTAAAATGGCATCTGGGCAAGGTTAGTTAAATAAAAGAAACACCTCTAAGTATGAATTATTGAAGGAGTGTGTGATCGTTTCGGTGGCGGCGAAGGCGAGAGGTGAGGGTCTGCTTCTTCTTCACCTGAGCAGCCTTACCAAGCAGATCGGCTGCCACGGGGTTAGAGGTACCCGTGGGGGTTCGAGAGAGGAGTTCAGATGCTTTATTGTTTGAGGACGTGCATAATCTGTCGAAAATATCACACCGTTACGACCCCTGCAGGAGGAGGACTGGGGGGTGAGGTCGGCTGCATGCGAGGCTAATACGCTACAGGAGAATACATCAAGTTAACCAGCCATTGACTATGTATGCTGCTCTCTGGGAAAATCTGTGAGAGCTTTTTTTTTTTTTTTATTCTGGCTCCCTGCAGAGAGAATGAGAAACAGGAAATACTTTTTCCAACTAAACTTAATTACATTGACTTTAAACTTTTACCTTTAAATGCTGATTACGACTGTTAGAGACCAGGGGATTTGCAAGATGAAAAAAAAAGAGGATGCTATATCTGAGTGGGAACCTCTCTGGGCAGCTCTCCAGGCTGATCAATGATAGGACGTCCAGGCTAGCTAGTTGGCAATGCTAGCAGTAGAAATCTGCACCCAATTCCTCTCAGCAACTATACATATACATATACATACTCTTTTTATTGGGGTTTTCAGAGTTAGACATACAGTTGAAAATAGGAAAACGTATTTTCACAATAACAATAAAAAAAAACAAATAAATAATACAAATAAATAAATAGAAGACAGAGACGAGAAAATAGAAATAAAACAAATCAGTCAAATCTTTCCTATCTTTTTCCTCTCCTCCACTTAAACTGGCGAGTTATCAGACACATTTGAAGAAAAGAAAAAAAAAGGGACAGAAAGAAGTTTAATTGGCTGTAGAGTCGGTCTACATGTACATTTTGAGGTACATTTGAGGTACAAAGCATCTTCTTTGCTGCCTATATGACGGTCCTGTCATCGCCCTGCCACAGAAACACAACTAAACCTACCTAAGACTCTCTTACTGGCATGCCACGACTTGCGGTTGTCCAGCTGCTGCCTTGCTAATCTCTCTCCCACCACCACCCCCCCCCAACCCCAGCACTAAATATGACTGTCCTGCTGTCTTGGAAAGAGAGCGCAAGTGAAAGAAATCAATGCACTAACACACTGTAACCACTTAGCACGGGGCAGAAAATGATTTGAGCTCAGCCGTACTCCTCCACACTCCACGGTGCAAACGCTACAGTACGACGGCGGTGCTCTCTGTATATCTGGGGCAGATGTGCTTGTGCATTTTCTATTCTTCTTTGTCCATTTACCACTCCTCTCTGCACATTACTGTGGGTCTTTATGTATTGTTGGTGGTGATTAACAAGGATGATCTGCACATTCATTTAGAACAGTTATTATACTACAGTATGTAGGCAGTACTTCAAGCCGGGTGTTATGGGGCACAAATAAATAAATAAATAAATAAATACCCACACACACACACACACACACACACACACACCAGCCAGTCAGAATTGGGTATTCAACAGAGCTGTTGTATGAGCCTTGAAATATTCATGAACTATTTGAGAATGGATTTTCTTGTGACTGTTGCTGCTTTACTGTTCTTGAGAGTAATGGAGGTGTGTGTGTGTGTGTGTGTGTGCATGCGTGAGCGTGCATGTGTCGAGAAGGGGGACTTGTTTACTCCATTTCATCACTTCTGTCCCTCCCACACTGATTGCCTCTTTAAATCGTTTCCCCTCATCTGTGCTCCAGGCTCATTTGCCAGTATTTGGGGCAGACTTTGTGAGACCCTCGTACACAGACAGGGGCAATTGGCACGGAGAATATCCAATCATGATACTTGCGCGGGTGAATAAACATCAGACTAGAAGTAAACATAATAAACTGATAGTATCACCGCCAACGACTGTGCAGGCAGTCAGTCTTTTAGCCAGTTAGACATTCAATCAGACGCTCAGCCAGCTAGCCTGTCAATCAGGACTTCAGTCGACCAACCAGCCAGCCAGTTAGTCAGTCAGCCAGCCAACCAGTTTTGTCGGTTTGCGGGTCAACCAGCTTGCCAGTCAGCGACTGAGTCAGTCAGCCAGTCAGTCAGACATTGTTTCTGCCAGTCAGTCAGTGAGTCAGTCAGCCAGATGCTATTTGTGCCAGTCAGTCAGCGAATCAGTCAGCCATACACTCAATCTGTCTTGTTTATCCTTGCTTGGTGGGATATGCAGAGCTCACACTGTGGCTGTAATGTCTCTACTCCGCGTACATATCTGAATTCTACACAGTAATAGAAGATCTGGTGAAATACACTGAAAAAGGGGGAAAAAATGTCTGTTTGTCCCAACCCGTGCGGTGAAACTGGCTTGAGAGGGGTTCAGAAAGGAAAGATGAAAAAGAAAGTAACAGCGTCAAAGAAGTGCAACGCTTTGCTGTTTCCCTTTCTTCCTCCATCTGACTTCCTGCTCCTCTTTTTCTTCTTCTCTCTTTCTGTTCATCTTATCGGAGCACAGTAATGGCCCATAAAACATTAATTTCATTATTCCAGCAATATGGCTGTTAGCTAGACACTGAGCGGGTGGGGAGGGGGAGGGGGTAACAGATTAGCCGGACAGACAAATCAAACAGACCGTCTAGACTTGAACCGCACCAGGGTGAGCGGCGTGGTTGAAACACTAGCTACGCAGACCTCGTTCCTTTTCTCAATTCAATATCGTTAAATTCAAATAACTATCTTTCCATTTTGCTGGATACGCTTGAAAAACAAAGAATAATCATTCCACTGAGACACATGTGCTTCTGACAGATTAATGGAAAAGTGCCGTAATAACAATGCAATCAAAGTGAATATTTCATGTAATTCTTACTTATGTGATTTGTCTTTTAGCCTGTGTGATAGTTTTTTTATGAAACTTGATGGAGAACAAAAGTGCTTATGTGATGATGTCAATCAGGACTCATCATTTCTTGCAGAATGAGACGATAATAGCGACGCTGCGAGGGTTTAGAGTCGTGCAGGAATGAAATACTTCAGCTGAAAGGTTTCTGGTATGTAGAACACAAGCTAGCATGCACAACACAAATAGTTTACTGTGTAAGGATCCCTGCTACACACACACACACACACACACACACACACACACACACACACACACACAGAGAATGAGATGCATACACTGCAAAAATAATTATAGACATTATTTACATTAGATAGTTCTCACGTGGCCAACACAGTGTTGTGTGTGTGTGTGCATGTGTGTGTGCACGTGTGTGTTAGTGTTGTTAGGATCTATCAGCTCATTAACATGAAAAACTCATGTTAGCTGGTCTCTGATCAGATGCAGAAATATAGATTTCTCGTACACAACTCACCACTGATTCAAACGTGTTATGACATATAGATGTTGGTTGGTTTTGGGTGAATCAGAAACAAAACCTAGCACACGGTGGTGCAAGGCAATGCTACTTTTTCAGAGCCAAATACTGTTTTAAATGGTAGGTAGAGACATGGATTACTTGTAGGAGGTTTTCTGATGGAAGGCGTCGATGAACACAACGACACACGACATAAACGACATAAAACACCTCTAACATCCAATCAATGCTCCTACATGAGTGTTTATTCCACAAGGGCAATACTAAATGATGATACGTTTAAATGCACAGTTAAAAATGTACAGCTAAATTGATTATTATCCCTGTTCCATACTGTCCGACTCTTCATGCTGTATTTGCTGTAATGTAGTGAAAGCTTCTAAAATGACCAAACAGTTTTTCGTTCAAAACTGAACATTTACTTGCCAATTTACGGCTGATTACATGGAACAAATACATCAACGGACATTTGCACCTGACGCCTCCTATTCATCATCAATTCATTCTAGCGATAGAGAAAAACAGAACTTCAAAATAAAAGTACTTCCTGTCAACTCTGTCCACAGTAACACTGAATCACCGCCATTAGCGGGTCAAAACATATTTCTAACATATTCACTGTAAACAATGTAAATAGTATGTTTCAACATTTCTTATACAACCAATTTAAACTAAGCAAAATGAAGCACATTACCCAGTTACTCCAAACCAAACAATTCACAACAGTAGCAAAGTGCAGTTGTGAGCATCGCTAACAACAGAGAGCACCATGAGCTGAGTGGGCACAGGGAATGTCACATCATTCTCATTGCTATGACACAGTTTAACTTGCAAGTTATCTATCTATAGCATTAGCTAGCTAACACGAAGTAACAAAGGGGATGAAAATAGAAATGAAAGAGAAGGTTAGCCCGTTCTGAAATGGAGGCTATAGGTACACGACGTCCTCCCAGGCAGAAGAGAGCATGGAGTTTTATCATCTCGTCCCAGATGTCCGCCTAGATAGTTTCAAGGGATATTTTTACGTCGATGTGATGCACGACACAGCCAAAGTGGAGACATGTTCGACCTAGAGCACCCAGGGGAGGGCCCCAAAACACAATGCTTCCAAAACAGGAGCCAAACAAATTTTGCCACTCCGGAAACCATTGAAAAGAATTGAAAAAAGGCGCAGACCCATTCAAAAAGAAGCCTGTTAGTATCAGCGTTATTGTCCGACAGCCTCTGACAAACATCAGTACACACTAAATCAATGGTGCTGACCGTGTATCACACAAATAAAAGCTCATGGTGTAACACACGTATAGGCAAACCCACATGCAGGCAAACACATATGTATAACTGGATTTAGGGATTGGATGGCAGATTCACACTGTGCCGACTACATGAAAGAAGCAAATACAAAAAAATAACATTTGAAAGATATTGATATAGCCCTCTGGGGCGCTGAGAAGATGTCTGTCTGGCTGCTGATAACTGAGAAAATGTGAGCTAGGGGCTGGGCAGGCCTCTATCCTGAGGAGGGGTGAGAAGGCCAAGAGATACTGAGCATGTTAGTCGTGTGTGTGTGTGTGTGTGTGTGTGTGTGTGTGTGAGGCTTTAACGGTGGCAGATGTGGCTATAAAATGTACTGATAGCTGAAGAACCCTCATCCTTCACGGAGCAGAGCAGAGCTGAGTCAAGCAGGCTAACTGAAAGGAGAGCAGATGAGAGTAGAAAGGAGGTTAGGAAGGAAAAGAATGACATGGATTAGGCTGGATTAAAATAGGCAGTGCAGTAGAGATTATTCTACTGTACAGCAAACCTATGTGCTTCTACTGTCCTTTTATTTTTTTCTTAGTAAGGGTTCCTGCATGTGGCGATAAAGCTCGGGGCCGTAAAGTGGGCAGGCTTTCCAAAAATACCGCCGGCCAAAAATGTCCTCTCTTCCTTGGCAACATTCCTCCCCCCTCTCTCTCTCTCTGTTCTCGGACTCCATTTCTGTATGCATTTAGTTTGTTTATCTCTCTCTCTCTGTCTCTCTCTCTCTCAACCCGTGTACAGTGCATTCTAATAACTCACTCTTGTAAAGCTGGTAGAGTAGAGTATGTTCAATCCCTGGACTATATGGCTATGGCTGCCCTTTTGCTTGGCTCTGAGCTCATATATCACAGCCCGCCAAGCCCTGTGACAAGCCATAGCCCTGCATTTGAAAACACATTACTTTTTAAGACCCCCTGAGAAATTGTGAGAGGAGGAAGAGTAATAGCGCTTTCCCCCCTCTCTCTCTCTCTCTCTCTCTCTCTCTTGCAATGCACCCACTGTGCACATATGAGATTGTGTGTTTGTGTGTGTGTTTGTGTGTGTGTTTGTGCGTGTGTTTGTGTGTGTGTTTGTGTGTTACAGAACATTTGGATATTTGGGGGTTGGACCGTGGAACAGAAGGTGACAGCAGGCAGTAAAATCACCCAGGGCCATCTTGTTTTGTTTCCATTTCATTCCAACACATTTAAAAGGCTTTTATTATGAAGTGACTGGATGTAATGTTTCAGTATGTTGCAGCTAAAGAAGACTTTATTTTGAAGCCATTAAAAGTTTGTTTTATTTGTGATGTTAATCTGATGGAAACAGGCACTGAGAACAATCACAGCTAAAAAAAATCCTTTGCTTTTGGGTCTACAAAGAGGTGAGAAGTTTTCACATCACGTTTTTATAGAAATGTATTTGAATGTGAATTTCTACCCAGTCTGCAGCTTTAGCCTGAATCATGACAACATGTGAGCTGTGAGTCAAGTCAGAGAGCTGGTTCATATCAGGCACCCAAGCTGCAACAATGAAAAAGCTGGCTGCTTTTGGAGTGGAGGATGAAGAGGGTAGAGATACTGCACACACACACAGTCAGCTGGTAAGATGCCGGTGATCTGCAGAATCACCTACTACTGAAAGAATGACAATTTCTGTGCATTTCCGGGTCTCAGCTCCTTCGTCAGAGCTGCTGCCAATGAAGGTGCAAGACATTACTGACGTTACTAACACAGACCTACCGGTGACCCCAAAACGCTCCCCCAAGCGCCTTTGAAATCACGTTGAAGGTGTTTGGCAGATAGCAGTGATTTTGATTCTGTGGCAGTCTCAGGGAAGGCACTGATCTTTCAGCAAGGCACCTCTGCTGCACCAGCATTTCTTTTATACCATCAGATCTGAGACACATGGAGAGATCTCTACTGGGTATGTCTGTCTCCAGAGTGCTCTCTCTCTCTCACACAGTTTTTTCATCCCTTTTCCAACCCTGCCTTTCTCCCTCACATGCCTTTATCTCTCTCTCTCTCTCTCTCTCTCTCTGTGAGGGACACAGATGTGACTGGAGGTAAAAAAAAAAATGAGTGTGAAGAGATAAACCAGAGCAGAGAGACAAAGATGGCTGGAGGGATGACTTGATGAAGTGAAAGGCAGTGAGGGAGGGCAGACACTGAGCAGGTACATGCTTGTCCCCTGATGACATCTGTGCTTCAGATTTTTAGTTGCAGGCCAGGGAATTAAAAGTGCCAACTGTGTACACGGGACACAACTGAAGCTTTGCAACAAAGAAGCATGCAGTGGTGTCAGTACTGAGTTTAAGTTGTGATTTTTTGCTGGTGGTGTTGATTTTTTATATTGACATCTGTTGTTGACATGATGAAGATATAGAGGGAAAAGGGAAAACTTTGGAACATTTTCAACCCATTATAACTTTGGTTTCATACTAAAATTATGGATTAGACTTTTATTGGTAAATTATTACAATGATATTATTATTATTATTATTATTATTGTTATTATTATGATAATTATTGTTATATTGTTATTATTATTATTATTATTATTAGTAGTAGTAGTAGTAGTAGTAGTAGTAGTATATTAAATTGTTATTTTATTATCTACATTGTAGTTTATATTTTTTAATTTTCAAATTTTCAAAAAGAATTGAAATTTTCTATTTCTCTATTTCATGAATTATTCTCTGTCTGGCTGCTGTGGCAAAGAACATTTCCCCCTGGGGATCAATAAAGTCAATAAACCTACCTACCTACCTACCTATTATTATTATTATGATTATTATTATTATTATAATATTGGTATTATACTGGTTATACTGGTATTATCACATAGTCTCAATAGTTAAAAAGTTCAGGTCTTAGTTAAAGGTTAGGGTGTATAATGCTTTTGAATCTCATAACCTGCTGAATATGAATTCAAAAGTTGTTTACCAGCATTAAAGACAGATGTTGTCTGCTTTGAGCTCATGTTTAAAACACTCAACAGCCCATAGATTTGCATTGACGATGTAACAGTTAAAGCCTTGGACTGGTAAATAAATCAAAACGGGACTATGGTTAGTTGAAATTCAACTCTCACAACAATAAAAAAGTTCTCTAGCACTTGCTTATGCCTCATAAATGTTTCATAGACTTCAAATTACCGTCAAACCTCTTCAACTTCAAAAACATGGATTAAGCCCTGTACTTAGCAATTTTATAGGTCTAGACTTAAGAGATTTAATAGAGACATCAGCTGAAAAACCCTGGTGAAGTAGGAGCTTAATCAATAGCCATAAATAACTGGTGGCTTCAAGTTAACTCCTGGACTTTAAAGCTGCACTGAGCATCTTTTTTTCAACTGGGCGAGATTTTATGTAAAAATTCAACTGTTTTATCATCATAAATCATAAAGTGGGACGGCAACATCCTCTCCAAACTGTAAATTTGCCCTTTTTGTCCAAACTAAACTACGGTCACTGGCTGGAGATCTTCTCCATGCAGAGGAAGTGACCAAACTCCTAAACAGCAGCATTTCATCCAGAGAAAACTGGACTCACCAACATTAGATCTTTTGTCTTTAACCGACTAAATGTACATCTACATACCAAGGACACGTGTTCACAGCAGCACTGCCTTACTTATCACTTCTCACATACAGAATCACTCTGAACATATATGGACACCTCCATTAGCACCTCCGTCTCCCTTGAGCATCCCATCCTGGCTACAGACTGGAACCCTCATGGCCACAGGTTAACATCGTAATGTGTATCAACCCCATAATACTGGGTAGTACATCAGGATTACTAAATACATAAATCTACTTTGATACTTTATAATTCTTCCAATCCAAAGTCCCCTCCACACTTGGTTTTGCCCGTGATGTCATTGATGGTGTCATCAAATACAATATCAACAGGAACTATCGGCGGCCTCGTCCCCCACTGTGTTCCTGCAACTGGTATATTGAGTGTATTGTTGGACAGAAAATGTAACAAAGGATTGAGAGGTTTGACTGCATGAATGTAACTATTATGAAATCAATAAATGGAAACTAGATCGGTACCATGTGTTGTCTTATTTTACTTTCAGTTAACTGATAGAAATGCTGCTGGAAATGATTAAATCCGGGATAGTAAGAGTAGCAGAGTAATGAGGTAATGAAACGAAACAAACAGAATGGTATCCCTGTGTGTGTGTGTGTGTGTGTGTCTGACAAGTGCCTTCAGCCCAGCTTGTCACACTACCTCTCGCTGCCATTTGGGCAATGAGTAAGATTTCCTACTGCGCTTTAAAAACTATGCTACCAGGCAAGAAGCTCATATTTCCCCCTATTGTGTGGAGAAAAAGTAAAAGGTTGCATATTCAAAATGTTCCAAGTTTATTGTCACATACTAGATAACAATGCTGTTGGAAATGATGAAAAATGTCTCCAAGTTTATAGAATTATTGAACATTTATTTGGATTAATCTCCACAGGGCACCACTAGAACAAGCCTGTATGAGTCAGCACCACATATTTTTACAGCACACGTTATACATTGCACTAGCTAATAAGATCGCTCTGCAGCACTTTAAAGTATTTTAGGGTATTATGTGTTTTCTAAAGATTGACTTTGACAAAAGAGAGTGGACAGGGTCGCTCCAGGGAGAGCAGGAGAGGAAGGACGGAGGAAGGCTTGGCAGGGGAGGTCAAAAGTCCAGTGGATAAGGTCACTGCCCCCTGCTGAGGCAATCGTATGGTCTCTGTGCAATCACACACACACATACACACACACCCCAGGTGTTGCAGTGATGAGGGGATTTGAGGAACCCGAAAGGTTAATTAGTCACCATGGGGTGAAATTCAAAGGGTGCCAATGCTTCCTCTTTCTCTCCTCTGTCTGATGCTGTCTCAAGGCCTTAGCTACCTGCTGTGTTTTTGATTCCGGGCTGAAGGAAAAGATCAGTTGTGATCTAAATTAAAAATGTGAGGAGAAATAAGTGCTTAACTCCTCACCATGAGAGAGAAGGGGAAATTGGATAGAGGGATGGAAAGGAGGGATTGAGATATTGAAATTTGGCCTGCCAAATTGGTTTGCTCA
>CABFOQ010042386.1:0-17498 GCA_900660455.1 Gephyroberyx darwinii
TCCTGTTCACATCCTGTTCTCCTGGTCTAGCTGCTTCTGTCCACTGACGCTGGTCATGTCTGTCTGTGTGAGTGCGAGTGTGTATGGGAGTGTGTGGGTGTGTCTCCTATTTGTTCCAGGCTGCAGCTCGGCAGAGTTGGTGTCTGCGTGGTCACCCCTCCTAGGACGATGCTGACTGAGCGGGCGTTCTCCTATCGGGGCAGTGTTGGCGTCTGCGTGGTCCCTACTCCTACGATGACACCGACTGAGCTGCCGTGTGCTGTGATGCCCCACAACAGATCTGGATGTCCCACCATAATAAACTTTCATGAACTCTGTATACGCTGCTTGCCCAAACTCGGCATCTATTGCACGCCCAACCGTCCTGGTAGGGGGATCCCTCTCTGAGTAGCCCCTCCCAAGGTTTCTTCCATTTTCCTATAAGGTTTTAGGGAGTTTTTCCTTGTCCTCTCTGAGGGTCTAAGGTTGGGGGATGTCGTGTATTAACCATTTATTGTTTTCACATGTTGGGCACTGTGAAGCCCTTAGAGACTGTAACGGTGATTAAGGGCTATACAAATAAAATTGATTTGATTTGATTTGATTTGATGAAATTTGCTCTCCTCTGTGAATTACTGAATTAATAAATTACTTAATGAATTACAAATCTATGACAGCATAATTAATTGTGTGGTTGCCTAGAAACAAGAGGCGGCTCAACTTACCCCCTTCTCCCCTACATAAAGATCAGAGGACTGCTAATGATTGTGTGGAATAACACAGGCCTACCCTAATACATTTTACCACTACACAGGATGCGATGAAACCATCTCGTGTGTTATTACCCGTCCCGTGCGTTGTAAAAGACTGAGCTGATTAGCTACCGACGTTAGCTAACTAGCAAGGTAGGTTAGGAAGGTGATTCTCGCCATGATAACTTGATCCATGCCAAGCCATCCTAGCAGTGAAACATACAAATAATGTCAAACTTTAAAACACGTCGTAGCTAACAGGTGACCATTTAGCTGAATTTCCTCTGTGATCTCTTGGTAGGTAAACAAACCTGGTTTGAGTAGTCAAGCTGCCGTCCGGTTCTCCCAGAGACTGTACACATGTACTTCCGGTTCTTTTGGTCACGTGGCTCCTGTAACCTTTCAAAACCTCAAAAAGCTTTTCAAAACCGCCTTACATGTATCAACAATATTGGCGTCAACAGATACATTTTATGATTGCATGATTACACTGACAGTAATAAATGACAAACGCGTTTAATTCAGTGTGCAAATCTGTTTTTTGTTTTTTGTTGCCACAGCCACACAGTACAGGGATTCGTGGCTTTGGGATTTCCCTGTTTTGCAGTGGAGAATTATGTTTTCTGCACATTAAGAAGAACATGCTTATTGCTTCACAGAGGACTTTCAGTGATTTGTACCATGACATACATTGCGACCAACTAGTACTATTCCTATGAGAACCACAGTTTCACACAAAAGAAGAGTACTCAGGATTATTGAGATTCATTAGATACTTAGATACTATACATAGATACTTTATTGATCCCCGGGGGAGGAAATTCTGGGGGTTGCAGCAGTATAACAGTATCAAAGAATGTACAAAATACAAAGGCAAGGTACAAAATACAAAAAACAAAGGCCTAAAAAAACTAAATACTATATATATATATACTTTTTATTACAGAAATTATTTATTACAGAATTTGTTAATGACTGGAATTTATCCAGGCCAATCATGTCAACATTGCATGAGACC
The DNA here is from genome assembly GCA_900660455.1 of Gephyroberyx darwinii. Classification (NCBI taxonomy): domain Eukaryota; kingdom Metazoa; phylum Chordata; class Actinopteri; order Trachichthyiformes; family Trachichthyidae; genus Gephyroberyx; species Gephyroberyx darwinii. The sequence goes on from CABFOQ010042386.1 coordinate 1,750, forward strand.
TTGAGCCATAAGGACAAACAAAACGGCTATTGTCCACACTTGCAGGTGCCAATTTCTCACATTACTCAGCTGGTCACATCAGAAGATCAAACATAAGCATATCTGTGTGTACCACTGTTGCGTAACCCCTTACACCCACTTCATTTGCATTTGCACTTGGACATATGAGAGAAGGAAACAAGTTAACAGACATTTAGTGCTCGGCGCTCAAGGCATTGAGGGCTCAGTGTAGACCAGATGGCAAGTCACTGGAAATGGACCCTGGCCCTTCTTGTGGTCTTGGTCAGCACTTCCATCGAAGGTAATAACATTTGTTTTTGGTTTCACCATTTTTGTGAAATCCATTATTTGTATTAGCACTGGAACAACTACGTGTGTCAAAGTGCTTTGGAGTATAATACATGTTTAACTGTATTTTTATATTAAGTGATAATTAGATCTTTTACTTTAGAACTACTATATTTTTCTGTGTATATGATTATTACTCATACCAACCTCCAGGTCAGATTCTTTGTGCATGTGTGTCTACTTGGCAAATTTCATTGCCATTTTGATTTGAGTGATGGCTATTTTCTGAACAATAACAATTTGCTCTGTCAATTATTGGATACCGATGATATAACGAGTAATGAAACATCATGGCAACATTCAAATCTTTAGAAGCGCAACTAAAAGTAGCCTGAATTACAAAGTCTGTGTTCATCCCTAGCTTTACCTTCCTGGCACATGAATGACTTTATCAAGGCAGTAGAGCAGGTGGAGGACAGGAACCCTGGGTTGGAGCCAGTCACTGTGCTGAGGGGCCTGCGCAGGGCAGCTGGCCTAAATGATGCATTCATTCAGCACTTCCTTGGTAATACCAACTCCAATGGGCCTGAAATGGACGCTAGTCTCTCAGATTACATTGGCAAGGCTATGCAGCATAGGGTCACTGAAGATGCCAGAGAGGAAGGGGTGGTTCTAACTTCCGATGGCACCACTGTTGCTCTCCAACCACTCCTCCTGGGCATCGAAGCTGGTTTCCTGTCCAAGACAAGGGGGCGTGTTCGGGGTCTATACCAACTCACTCTGGGCAAAGACCTAGGCCTGTCTTTCAAGAGCTTCCACAGCTCTCCCCTCTCCCAGCGCCTGGGTGCTGATGGTTGCTGGGACAATTTAACCTCTCCTAAGGTCTTCATGCTGTCCGACAACGCCTCTCTGGTCACAACTGCTCAGGTCAATGGAGGCATGGATGGTGTGATTTTAGGGATGGAGGTCTCTGCCCAATCCAGACGTCCTCTCAAACTGAGCAGTCTGCTGAGAGAGTACTACTGCCACCACCTGGAGAATGATGGACTGGACACTGCTCCACACCTAATCAGCCCACGTCGTAGGGAGAAGTTCAGAGAGCTGGTCATCCCTCCTCTGCTGGCCAGACAGGTGGTGAGATTCATAGACCTGCACTGGAGACTGGAGGGGCACCCCAAGATGGCTGTTAAGGAAAAGAAGAAGCTGAGGGCTGTGGTGAATGAAGGAATGAAAGAGTTTGTCTTCAAGTACATGAGTGAGTACTAGACCAAACTGGGTGTAGGACAGATGTAATTAAAGCATTTTGACCATAAACATGGTTGTTGGGAAGGAGAAAAACTCAAAACTTTGCAGAGCAACACATGCCATACATCATTAATTAATGTGTTTTTCTCTCTCTCTCTCTCATTTCAGATTGTCCAGCCATTATACCACGGTGTATGTGGGGTGCAAAACCATACAAAGGGACCCCTACCCTCCTGTCCCTCCCTCTCTCCTTCATGTACATCCACCACACTTCTACACCAAGTCAGCCCTGTTTGACTTGGCAGCAGTGCTCTGCAGACATGAGGTCCATGCAGCGCTTCCACCAGGAAGACAGAGGCTGGGATGACATAGGATACAGGTAGAATAAAATGATTGTCAGTTATATTAATATTACCCTATAGGATTCATTTACAGAGTGCAGACATCTCTTTATTTCTCCTGTTATTTAGAAAGGAAATCTCAATGCACTCAATTTATGAAACAATTTGGACTGAGTCATATTAAAGATGCTAAATCCTTTCCCACCTCTCGCTCCCTAAAGCTTTGTTGCTGGCTCTGATGGGTATATCTATGAGGGCCGAAGTTGGCACTGGCAAGGAGCCCACACCTACGGACACAACTCCAGAGGCTATGGGGTTTCCTTCATTGGTGACTACTCTTCCACTCTGCCTTCCCAGCATGCCATGGAGCTGGTGAGAGACCGCCTGGCATCCTGCGCTGTTGGTGGCGGGCGACTGGTGGCCAACTTCACACTACAGGGGCACAGACAGGTGGTCAACACTTCCTGTCCTGGGGATGCTCTGTACAATGAGATCAGAGGCTGGGAACACTTTGGGGTATGTGTGGATATCATATGGGTATTATATCACGTGGTTATGTGTATATGAGTATTATCACTGTAAAAAGCTTTATTTTGAACTATGTTTTCCATATTATCATGTGTACTTAATGTTCTTTCATTGTATTTTTGACAGGAGGTCAACAAATGAAAACATCTAGCATCTGGCAAGAGAAGAGCCCTGGGCAAACCAAGCTTAACAGAATAAATATTTTTCTTCTTTAGTGTTGATGGTTGTCATTTTCTTGACTTCTTTTTATAAAATCTTGTGATGGTTTGTGTGATTATGAAAAGTAGCCTAAAAAAAGACAAACAATTCCGTCTAAGACCAGCAGAGAGCGCTGTACGACCATGCAACAAACAGTAATCGGGCGTTTATTGATTTCAGGTATTAAAAGGGAATTTTGTTACAGAAAACTGACTTGATACAACTGTCCGCACCGCATAACAGGAGATACAGCCACATGTTATTTTAAAAACATTATTTAATAAGTTAGTTGGTGTGTAATACATGTTATCGACTTGACGTAATTTGGCGCAATTCAAATATCAGCCATGCTCCACCTGTTTAAGTAGGTGTAATCTATCATAATAAATATGAATAAAAAAAGTCCATCATGCCACTGTCCGATCTTGATTTTTTCGCAGATAAAAGTGTCATAATGATTTAATACGCGCAACAACATAATTCATTTCAGAATAAGTAACGTTTTTTTAAAAAAAAACAAACACTAAAAATAAAAACACCCACAAAACTTCAACTCAAACTTGGCCGTTGCGGGGTTTCTGAAACTCTTCTCTCCCCCTCCCCATCGACGTTACGTACGCAGCCGTAGCGTGCCAGCAAGCCAAATATCATGGAGTCCTGTGTCTGGCATCTTCAAGGGATTCATGCAAAAACCTGAGCACCGAAAAGGAGCAAGTTACTGCAAGGGAACATCCAAAGCCCCTCTTGCATGCATCGTCTTGGGGCGTAAAGCTAAAGCTCCGTTCTTCAAGTATGACGGACGGTGCATAAACAGCAAGCCGTTCACTGCGATCCGCAAACCAGGCCGTTTTCAGTGAGTATCTGCACAAAAAATAGACGTTTATGGGCGTTTTGGGGTTGGAAAGGCGTTGTGCGCGGATACATTGTTGTGATAGTCACCTGACAACGATTGGATCGATATCAGCCACGTCCTCAGAGGAAACCGAGGCTAACCCGCGGGACACCTTAATGTGCTCGAGCATTTTCCGGTGTTTTAGAGGGGCAGCAGGAGAGGACATGGGCCTGAATATAAAGGCCACTTATTTATGTAACCATTTGGGCGCCCCATTTCATTCACTCGTTTAACACCAGACGTATTGTGAAAATAGGTCAGACAATCCTAAAAATTGCAGTTGGCAAAAGCTACGGGGACAGTCAAAACACGATCGATTCTGCAGATTTGACACTTTTGTTGTGTGATATGTCATTGGATTTGTCACTCACTGACAATCTATGTCTTTCAAAAAGGGTTTGTATGTAGATTCCTACAGTGTCAGTCTTGACTTTACCCTCTGGACAGGTTGTGTGATCATATTAAAGTAAAGGGGGAAAACTTTTCAGCCCTGGAAAACTTCTATTTGTGTTTTGTGTCTATTTATGTGTGACTGTTTACATGTGAGAGTAGAAGAGGACTCTGCACAATGTAGGCAGGCTAGTCACCAGTGGGACTCCATACTGTGCTCTGGGGGACCATGGAGCCAGAGGGGCAACCCCTCACCCCAGGGACCAGCTATGGGCCCCCACCTGCCTACACGGCCCAAAACTCTATCACCCCAACCTTCCTCAACCACTCCTTGCAGGTAAGGTCAAAGTTGAGGCAGAGGCTGTGAATAAGTTTCATCAAACACTGTATGGAATAAGCTCCTTGTTCCCATCTGAATCACATAGCACTTTCAATATTTCACACATAACACCATACATAAAACAGAGACATGTCAGGGTTTTTAAAAAAATTAATCTATTTATTTTTTATTTTTTTTATTTTTATTACCACCAGTCTTCATGTTCTCCAAACACGAGTGAGGAGTTGATGCCCAGCAAAAGCAAATGGGGCGGAGCTGGAGATGAGGGCTTGGAGCAGACTGGAGGCCCAGGGAGGAGCGCACAGAGGAGATTCAGGCCCTCAGCCTTTCCTTCCTCCCTGACCTGGGACTCTGACTCTGAGAAAGAAACACTAGACGGTAACAAAATATAAATGCCTTAATACCAACTGGAAACCTGTTACACACTGCTCACTGATGGAGGGGGTCAAGAATACAAATAGGTAGCACAATACTACAGATGATACTACAGTGATGCTAGCTAGCATGATAATGAACCTAACTAACATATGGTGCCATCATTGTTTCTGTTTTTTTTTTGGCTAGCCAATATCTGTAATGTTGCCATTGTTGTTGTCACTTTGATATTGTTTTAAATGTCATTCATTCTGCCTGTAGTCAGAACTCTCTCTTTCACCTTGTAACCTGGCTGTGCACTGTATTTTTGACTGTGGATTTTAACTGTCAGCTCCAGAGCTGTGAAGTGATGTTCCTGTTGTTGTGTGTTTTGTGTGTGCTGCTGTGTGTCAGAGGAGGAGCTACAGCACTTTTCTAACCCTCATGGTCTGGCTGCTCAAAGCCCAGGATCCCCCTCTTCTGGACTCAGGTGAGAGGGAGGTAGGAAGGATAGCAGGTGGTGACCGTGAGATTGGTAGACGGAAATACAAACTCAGTCAAAAGACAGCAAGGGAGACATCACAAATCAATGACTGGCAGATTACAGACCCCAAATTTATTTTAATCAAGTTTAAAAGATCCAGCTTATAAGACGAGCTGACATTTGATCTGTTATTATTTTTATTTTCAGACAGAGGTGCTGACCCTCCATTTGCTAGAAACAGTATTGGGTTGGTGTTGGCAACAAGAGTACTGTAATTACCATAGAGTGACTGTGTCATTTAGACTCTCTGATAACCACATCCAAATGTTTTCAATTTTGTCCAGACTCGATGGTGAGGATGACCAAGCACCTGAAAAACTGCAGCACTCACTTAGTAAGAGTGATAAATCCAGCCCTGTGGAGGGGCAGGATGAAAACAATGGGAGCACAAAGACAGAGGATCCAAATACATCTCAGCCTGGCCCAACGGAGTGTAAGCACAATGAGGAAGGAAGAAAAAATTGCCCTCACACTTGATATCTTTTTTTAAAAGGCTCATTTCATTAATAATACTTCTTTTTTTTGTCTTCACAGTGGCAGACAGCAGAGTCTGGAATGTATCTGAGAGTCCTGAGCTGTTTCTGTCCAAAGTAAAACCAAAGGAAGGTTGCCAAGTGGAGGAGGAGGAGGAAGACAATAGTAAGGGAAAGAAAAGGCAGAAGGGAAAAGACACCAAGGAGCCTGAGAACGATGTGTACACCTTCCCTGGAGACTCGGACCCTGAGAGTCCCCCTCCTGCCCCCTGGGCTCATTGCACATTCATCCAGCGGTGCAGGAAGAAGAGGGTCCTGCTCAGGCCCTTCTCTGGCCTGGGCACATGGCAGCGCACATTGCCTGAGGCAGGGAAGCGGGCGAGAGGGGGTCCTCAAAGGTCAAAAACTGTAGAGCCAGCACAGCTGAGTGGAGATAGAAGGGTCTATGACTTTGAGGAGATGAACTTTGAGGAGGAAGCAGTGGAAGAACCGGCAAAGTTCGATGAGGAAAATGTTGGAGGAGGGGAAAGAGGCAAAGAAGAGAGTGAGGCAGAGCCAGGTAAAGAAATTTTCACCTGTGTGGAATGTAGCATTTACTTCAAAAAGCAGATCCATCTACAGGAGCACATGACCGAGCACTGTCAAAGTGGATCAGGGGGTGGCAAGAGGGATCGTTCAGCAAAGGGTAGCCGTTTTCGGTGTGTTGAGTGTGGATGGAACCTGCCAAATCGGCCGGCATTGGCAGACCACCACAGGAGGCACCAGGAGTCCCGGGAAAAGATCCTGGAGGAGATTGAGAAACTGAATGGCGAGGTGAAGGTAGAGGAGATACGGACTGTAGACACTAAGGTGATGGACCCAGCTGTGGTGCAAGAGCCAGGTCCAGTGTCAACTCCAGTCAAAGTGTCAGACCCAGAAATTCTCACTACTCCAACTCTATCCCCAGTCCCAGTTTCAGCATTGGATTCAGACCCAGTGGCAGTTCTCGACTCAGACCCAGCTCTAACCCCTCCACCAAATTCAGTTCGAACCCCGGCTCGAGCTCGAGCTGTTCCTGCCAATCGTCGGCGCTATGTCTGCACCAAGTGTAACTTCAGCACAAGAACCTCCCAGGCACTGGCTAATCATGCCAAGACCCACAACAGAAAAAAGACTGCTCTCCGGCGCACCTCCCCATGCCTCCAGCCAAAGTTTCCTACTGTGGAGGCTGACTCTCTACCCCCTGGTTCCCCATCATCTTTGGCATCCACCTCCCTGGCCTGTCGTCATTGTGCCTTCCTGGCCCCCAGTCAAACCATATTAAGGGAACACCAGAACCTGGTTCACCCAGGACAGGCCTCCATCAGTGGGCCATGGGCTGAGGAGATGCATTCAAGATCCAGTATGGTTGTTCCAATTTCAAAATCTATTCCAGATTCTGACCATCTCTCTGGGTCTGGATCCATAGCCCTGACCAGTGCTCCAGAGGGCAAAAGCCAGCAAGGACATGCTGCCATGGAGGACAGGACCCTGGTGCACCAAACACCAAACAGTGCTACAGCTCGCCCAACTAGGGAGGTGGTCTTCAAGTGTATTGGGAACAGGAGACCCAACAGAAGAGGCAAAAATTGGACTGAACTGGCCCAGTTTCATCCCAGAGTGGATGTTAACAAGCTGTCTGAGAGTGAAGATGAACAGGATGAAGATCATAGCACAGAGCTCAACACTGAGCTGAACCAAAAAGAAACGGACTTAGCTGTGGGGTTGAAACCACACACCAGAGCAAGATCCAACCTAGGTGAGACTAAACGGCAGAAAATATACTGTATAATAAGAGCACCATTACTCCTCATTCAAACACAGAGGTGAGCCCAATTCACCCATACTTGATTCTTATGTGGTCCAAGTACGATTGTGTGGTAAAACAAAAGTTATAGTTAGTTAAGTTAGTTATATGTTAGTTAAGTCATCATATCTCTAGTCAATAATACAAGTCATGTCCAGGTCCAGGTCATTTTTACTCTCTGACAAATAAATCATGACATGAGTCAGACTTCAGTCCAAGTTATGTGGCTTAACTAAGTCTTGAACATCTAATCGTTTAATCTGTAACATCTCAAAATTACAAGAGCTCTCACCAAATAACCCAGAGGCACATACTATTTGCAATATTCAGCCTCAGGAACTGATCGTACATCACAATTTCATTAGCCTTTGTCTGTCAATTTAACTTAGATTTATTTATTTTCTAGACGACTCTTCTTCAACACAGCAAAGTGTTACATCATCATGTAAGAAGAGTTTGAAGGTGGAAGAAGAGCAGGAAATGGAGAAGGATGAAAAGGTTTCCTTTTTAAGAAGGAGTAACCGCGTTATTGCTGCACTTGCTGAAAACGATAGCGATAATGATGACATTGATGAGGAACATATGCGACGTTTCCTGTCAGAGGGCATCTTAGATGAAGATGAAGATGAGATTGATGAGGAGACAGGAACTCTGAGGAGTGTGGAAAGGAAATGCCCCTACTGCCCCGATCGATTTCATAATGGCATCGGACTTGCCAATCACGTGAGGGGCCACCTGAACCGAGTAGGCGTCAGCTACAATGTGCGTCACTTCATATCCCCGGAGGAAGTCAATGCGATTGAAAAGAAGTTCTCTTATCAGAAGAAGAAGAAAAAAGGTCAGTATGTTGTGGCACATGTTTCTTCAGGCTGTCAAGATGTCGAACACATTTTATTATGCAGTAAACAAACAAAGCCTTTGCTGTTGTCTGTTCTTTAGGGTTTGACTGGAATGAAGTGAAGTTGATGTAGGATATGTGACAATATCAGGAGCCTAGTAGAAAAAACAGACAGCAAAGTATAAATTGTCATCCATTACAACTTCCATCAGATGTCTTAACTTCCACTTGCGTTCGCTGCCTTCCCCACAGTCGCCAACTTCGACCCCGACACATTCAGTGTGATGCGCTGTGAGTTCTGCAGCGCTGGGTTTGACACCCGGGCTGGTCTGTCTAGCCATGCCAGGGCCCATCTCCGTGACTTTGGCATCACTAACTGGGATGTTACCGTCTCGCCCATCCATATCCTGAGGGAGTTATTCTCCAGCAGACCTGACCTGGTAATCCCCACAGCTCCCCCGCGAAGCCCTGACTCACAACATATGGACGATGAGGAAGAGGAGAAGGAAATAGAGGAGGAAGGGGAGGAAATCATAGAGGTAAAACTGGAGGGGGAGACAAGTGAAAGGATAGCGAATACTACAGATCCTACTCCCTCAGCATCTCCTCAACCTTGGAAGAGTGAGGATGATGTTGAAGAGCCTGAAGGTAAGTTTTCATTATTAATCACTGATCTATCCTCAATAGTACTAGTATACCAAAAGTAGCCTACCTTGCTTTTTGCTTGTAGAGTTACTATTTTGACTGCTGTTTGATATGTTTGATAGTTAGTAATTGGCTTGGTAGTAGTATCAGTGTCTGCAGTTTAAACCTGGCACAGGAATACAGCTCATAGTAGTAAAGCTCATGCCTCAGGGAAATGTGGATAAGGATTATATGCACTTGGTTCGTCATTACTTGCATTTTAACTTTAAATAAAAATTGTGTTGACTGTCCCGGGTGTCACCGCTGTGCAGTGTCTGGGTCTGAATGTGCTTGTTGAGGGAAAATCAGCCCTACAGTATGTGAGAGAGCCCCTGATGCCCGTGGTTGATGTGGCACTCGGTGCATTTATCCCAACCTCCGCCTCCACTCGATTGGTCACGCCTTAGTTTAGCGGTGCATATGGGGGCAAAATGGCTGCTTCCACCTCCCCGCAGACCCAAACAATAGCGGAAAAACTGTCTGGCTTCAGCTGCCGGGAGTCCGATGCACTGCGGTTGCTGACCGGTGAGTACCGCGCGATGTAATTCCCGTGCACCGGATGCCCTCGGATCACACGGCGGCTACGTTGTTGCACTGCGCGTCTCAGTCCGCATCTCCTGCTGTTTGTCACATTGTAGCCAGATACAACAGCCATTAAAAACTCTTTATCATACGAGACCATGTAAAGAATCAGTGTCGCGCACAACCAGGTAGCCTATGACATGCATGTCAAAAGCTCATGAAGCGGGTCATTGTCATTGTTTCGGGTGTTACCATTTTGCACGCGTGGATAAAAAATGCTGATTTTTGTTCTCGTAATATTGTTGTTATAGTTGTCAGAATATTTCTTCTTCTGTGCGGGTTTTATTGTGCACGTCTGGGATGACGTCCAGTATTTTCAATGCTGCAGGATCTCTAAAATTACCTACAGTTGCCCAATCCTCGCCATTTTACTTTCCTTTGATTTTTGATAGAGGACACGCTGTGCTTTCAAGTGACTGCATTTGTGCATGTTATTATGGTAACGGAATAGTGGGATTGCTCAAGCAACACAGTTACTTTGTGAACTGAAAGTGTCCATAGCTAATAATCTTATTAGAACTTAATCCGTATCAAAGAAGTATAATCGAAGTGTCACTTTTTCTTGGAAGTATCGGGTAGCTCAGTGTTAGGCTACTCTGCTGTGTGAATACAAAGTCAAGTCAGCGTTTTGCAACTTTGTTTCTTTTCATAAATATACTAAAAAATGTTTTGGATTGTCGTGGTTATAATAAGTGGTGTTATAACGCTGCGCTCCGAGGTGTCACATCGCCGCTCTTTTACAGTCAAGAGATGAACTGACAAGCGCAGAGCCGCCCACCAGACAAAAAGCATTGTCTGTCTCCACGTCTCTTTTGATTTACCGATTTGTCGCAGAAAATGGCACTTTTGTCCCAGGAATGCAGCGTCGCACTAAGCCTGCCATGTTTGTTTCATACAGTAGTGCAATCATTTTTGACAGGGTTTCATTACTTGAATTAATTTCATGTATATTGCTGTATGTATATGTTATTTCTAGGACTGAGAAATTAGGCATTGAGCTCAGAGTTGATGCTTCCACCCTGCCTTTCTTATTCATGCTCCAGACATTGAAAAAAATACATTTTATAAGACAGACTTTTTTCTGTCATTATAGACATTTGAATGCATCTAGACTTCAAGATCACTTCATAATGGACCTGACATTTTTACACTTTTTGGGATATTCTGTGTTACATTTTAGGTGAGGAGGACGGAGCAGCAGAAGAAGAGGAGGAGGAAGAGCTGCGGATTCCAGCTCTGGACAGTCTGAACTCCAGCCCAGGGAAGAAGAGGTTGTTCAGCGTGGACCGAGACAGCCTCTCTCCCAGGGAGGATGCAGACACTAAGGGTGAGTGAAATATGGGAAGCGGACCCCAGTGTTGACAAGGGATCGGCTTTCCTATGATGAATCCTAATCATAACTGTCAGTGGAGAAATTGCAAAACTGACCTTAGGTCAGTGTTGAGACACCCTACATTAAAGAGGGTTGTCTGGGGAAATTCTCAGAGGTAGACAAAATGCATTGAAGGGCTGATAAAAAGACCTCAACCCACTTGCTCTTGTTACTGAAAGCTGATGATGCCCGTGTGGGAAATCTGTTGCCTTTGTTCAGGTTTTAGACACAGGTGTTTCAGGGTCTGGTTAAAGGAACTTGGGCTGCCTGCTCTTGTTTAACAACCTGTTTTGTAACAGGTTGTTAAAGTTGTAAAAAACTCAACTCAATCTAAACGAGTTATTTTGAAATGTGCTTTCATCAACTAAATGCAGGACTTATCACACCTGTTCTCTGCTCTCTGTTGCAGTCGATAACTTGAAATGTGAGGTGTGCGGCGCCCGCTTTGAGACGAGACGGGGGCTGTCCAGCCACGCCCGCTCTCACTTGCGCCAGCTGGGCATCAGCGTTTCAGAGAGCAGCGGGGCACCCATTGACCTCCTCTACCAGATTACCAAGGAGCGCGGCCTGGACGGCCAAATCAGCCAATCCCTCCTCCAGCCCCCTTCAGCCAAGAAACCCTCCCCCGGGGCCACTTCCTTTCCCCGAAAGGACGAGGAATTTGAAGACATGGACTTTGAAGAGAAACCGATCCCTCTCTCCATCCTGGCCAAAGCAGTGAAAGCCGTACCACCCTCTTCCTCCACCATGCCTACACCTTCCCCTGGTGCCTCTCCACCCCCCTCAGCCCCAGTTCGTTCTGGCTCCCCTTCCTCAGTAGTGAGAAAAGCCCCCATATCCTCCCTACTGCCTGTGTCTTCCCCCTTGCGCTCCCCAGACCACAAGAGTGCAGGAATGAAAAGCTTGACTTCTAACCTCTCTGCCCCTGCTGCCATCACAACATCAAAACCCTTCTGGGCGCCACAGGAGACTGATGCTCCTCTCAATCTCAGTAAGTGTAACTGCCCCCACTAAAGTCTGTGTTGTACACTGTCTGCATGAATGGATTAAAGCTGTTTTAATAGCTTTCGTTTGTGGCTTTTTAGTGTTTTATACGTTTTTATTAATTTAGTTCTTTAATCCCAATGTGCAGCACTGGAGGTGGATCCCAACAAGGACATCATTTGTCAACTGTGTGGTGCCTGGTTCGAGACACGGAAGGGCCTGTCCAGCCACGCACGAGCCCACCTGCGACACTTTGGGGTGGAGTACTCTGAATCCAAGGGCTCTCCGATAGACCTCCTCAACCAGCTCATCCATACTGATGACTTCAAGCACAAAGCCAGTGCACTGCAGCCTGACGGTCACGCTGAACCCCGGGGCCTCAGGCTGTCCTCCCCAAAACGATCCATCTTGACCCCTTCCTCCTCTTCCTCATCACCCCTCCACCATAAGGTTTCCACAGTGGGGAGTGGGTCTGCATCCAAAGCTACCTCTTCCTCTGCTTCCTCTTTGCTTGGCCCACCTGCCAAGCGGCCGAAGTCCTCTTCCATGCAGGTCTTCCGCCTGAGTAGTGGAGAGCTCATGGCCCTTCCACACAGTGAGTGCTATGCTATGCTATTCTATAGAATGATAAATAATTCACAGACGCTGTTCCTTATCTAATAACAATATATCCATAGCTGTTTGTTACGATCACATATTATCCTTTTGTCCTTCGTGTCCATTTTTCACATTTGTTCATTTTTTAAATCTCTCAGGTGACCCTCCAAGGGAGATTGGCTGTGAGTTCTGCGGGGAATATTTTGAGAACCGTAAAGGCCTCTCCAGCCATGCCCGCTCCCACCTGCGCCAGATGGGCATTACAGAGTGGTCTGTCAATGGCTCCCCCATCGACACCCTGAGGGAGATTATCACAAGACGAGGTCTGCCCTGCGCCCTTCCTCCCAAACCCCTCAAAACCCCACCTCCATCCTCTCCGGGACCCCCTCGTTCCCCGCTTTCATCCTCCTCATCCCCTTCTTCTGCATCGCTCCTCAGTCGTCTTCCCTTTGCCTTTGCCCGTCCATCCAGTCCACAGCCCACAGCGTCTAAGTCGAGCCCAGCTCCACCAACCTCTTCTAGCGGGCTCATACTCAAGCTGAAGCCTGAGCCGGTGCAGCTCGAAGTCACTATGCCTGGAGCAGTAGGGAGATCTGGCAGCTTCTCCTCTGAATCTCTCAGCTGTAGCTGGAGCAGCTCTGACAATGTGTTCCCCCTCAACTTGGGTAAGTTTGTAATATAATCTGCCAAATCACTGCAATAGATGAATCCCAAATCTTGTCTACAGAGTTTAAGGAAACTTTCTATACTTACAGTCTCAGTAGCAGATGCCCTCTGTTGTTGGTGATTTAGTGGACAGTTTTACCCAAAGTGCCTTACATTTTTTCCTGGAATTCCCCCACCAGGGGGATCAATAAAGTATAAATCTATCTAGTACAGTACAATACAAACAATACAATTTTCCTCTTAACTCTTTTCTCCCTCCTTTTGGTCCTTCCTTAGCCATGGCCCATGAAGTGGAGCCAACAAGGGACATCCGTTGTGAGTTCTGCGGGGAGTACTTTGAGAACCGCAAAGGCCTTTCCAGCCATGCCCGCTCCCACCTGCGCCAGATGGGCATTACAGAGTGGTCTGTCAATGGCTCCCCCATTGACACCCTGAGAGAGATCATGCACAAGAGAGGGGGAGGTGCCTCCTCACCTTCAGACCAGGGAGTGAAGAAGGAGTCCAGCCAGGGAGCCAACAGTCCCCCATGGGAGAACACAGGGCGCCCTGGCAGTTCAGAGGGTCGGGGTGTTTCAGGCTACCATTCCTCCAAATACCGTAAATCCCCCCTCAGTCTGCTGCACTCAGGGTCCAGGCTCCATAAGCAGGGCCTGGGGGCAGTGGGCTCATCTGCTACCCTACCCACAGGGAAGTTTTTCAGGGTGTCCCCACTGGGGAAGAGACCTCTGTTAGAAGAGACCCACTCAGTGGAGACGACCCAGTCACCATCCCATCACCTGAAGACTTTCTCACCTCTGCCACACGATTTCTCCTTCAAAAGAAAGTCTTCCCCAGAAAAGCATGGAGCGGGACACCAGGGTAAGCTAAAGCCTGATTTATGCTTCTGTGAGTCTGCGTACATGCGCTGGTTATCGTCCACAGACGTCCGCGTGGGTGTTGCACATAGCGTTAACGTGTACACCAGGGGGTACTGTCTCCTTTACTAAAACTAACAGTACAGAAAACGAAGACGAATCCACCCCAGAGTCGTTCCTCAAACTGCTCTGTTGCCATTCTCTGTTTGATTTAGTTTGTTTTAGTTCTGTTTCGGGTTTTGGCCAAACCCCCAACGCTACCGGCTACACTCCCGTCTCTGTGGGCTACGCTTACCCATAAAACCCTTCTCTGCGAAGCTCCCTGTAGACATTCACGTGTATCTAAGCAGAAGTATAACTCTGCCTTAACAAACTTGGTTACCTTTTGTAGCACATCTTGTACTGATCGTTATTCTCAACAAAGGTTAACAAAAAGTTCACTTTCTCTCCCCTCCTTTCCCCACCTTCTTCAGATGCCAGCTGTGAGCTGTGTGGGTTTTACTTTGAGAACCGTAAGGCTCTGGCCAGCCACGCGCGAGCCCACCTGCGGCAGTTTGGCGTGACTGAGTGGTGTGTAAATGGATCCCCTATCGAGACGCTTAGTGCTTGGATGCGCAGCAGGCCGCAGAAGGTGGTTGAGATGCACCGTAGCTACATGCACGGCAACCGCTCCAGCCTCAAGAAGGTGAGGAGAGCCGGTTATTGGTTAATTTGTTGGGTATTTTAATTGAAAAAGGGAAAAAAAAGGAACAATGATATTTAAAAAAAACTGTACAATCATCATTTCAAAGTCATTTCAGGACAACACAGAGAGAATAAACAGTAGATACCTTATAAAAACAAATGGTACAGCTTTGCCCACAAAACTAAGAAGCTGTATGTACAATACAAGTGACTTTGGCTTGTACATTATAGATTATAATACACTGAGCTACTTTTCTCCCACACTTACGTTCGGCACAATATCCTTGAATAGGCTCCATGCTTGGAGATAGAAAATGCCTCAGCTGCTGCCTTGACAGACATTTTGTGTCTTGGAAAGCTTCAGATGTGTTGTCTAACAGCTTTGAGCCTTACTGTAGATCTTGCGTCTTTACACCCAGCAAATATAACCGTGGGGACAGATGCCAGAACAACTCTGCTATTGACTTGATAGTTGCCATAGTAACCAGGGTGCCTGGCAGCTTATGTTTCATCTTCAGATAAATTATTGCACGCTGTTGATGGAGGAAAATGTACATTTTTTTTGTTCCCTCCTGAATTAGTTTCTGGTGCATTTGCGTCACTGTCACCCCTTTTCCCTGAGCTGTGATGTGACACACATACAGAATGGATTACCTTTTAAATGCCCTTGTAATCTTATTGTGAGGGTTTTCTCATACTGGTGAAGTTAACCCAACTAAGCTGTATGTAGGCCTACATCCACTGTAAGGATCATGTTGTCATTTATAGCATGATCATAAATGATCATGCCATTTATGATCATGCTATAAATGACATTACGTTATAGCGTGTATCATGTATAATGGTTAGATCTAATCTCGTCTCTTTCCTTTGTCCTTCTGTCTTCCAGAAGAGCAGCTCACCTCTCTCCCCATTATCAGATTTTGATCATATCCTCCCCATCTCATCCCAGAAGGCCTCCTCTTCCTCCTCCTCCCACTGGTCTACTGTGGCGGTGCGGCCGGTGAGCCACGATGTCAACCAGGGGTCTTCCAAGACAGCCGAGGGTGAAGCTGGTGCCCACCATCTGG
>CABFOQ010042392.1:0-10291 GCA_900660455.1 Gephyroberyx darwinii
GCAGTGAAAGAGGCATACATCAGGATGGAGAGGAAGAGATGGGTAGACTTGAGAGGGGGGAGGGGGGTGAGAGAGACAGCGAGAGAGGGTGAGGGAAAGATTGTTGTTTACCTCAGAAACACCCACCCACCGTGCTCTCCTTAATCCACACACTCCCCTCTTCCTCTCACTCTATCCTTCCATGTTTTTCTTTGTTTCAACCCTCGGCACCACGGCTCCCTCACCCATAAGCCATCAGTTACACAGCACAGCCACCATCCTCGTCTGCCAGCCTCAGCCGTGGAGGGTCAGGCGTACCACAGCCTCAAGCAGCCAAGGGCTATTTGTACCAGCAGCGCCCCTGTCGCATTACAAACCAATTTATAACCTATCAGCACGCAACAACAAACCAAAGTGACTTTTAGATGTACACACAAGCGGGCTAAAAATAGATGAGAATATATGAGGACATTCACATCAATTAAAGTAATACATTTGTTTTGTACGGGATGTGATTGGTTGCAGTTCATCAGAGCTGGAGGAAAGGTGATGTAAGAGGAAAGTGACCCCCCACTGACTTTCATCTCCCTGAAATATAAGAAGGATATTTATACCTTTGTAGTTCAGACCAAGGTAATCTTTTGAAATACTGACACCCTCCTCAAGGATGTCTTATTTGTTGGGAGCAGGGGAAGCGTGACGAGAATGTGCGACTACTTCCTACCGTCCATCACCTCCCTCCCTCTCCCTCTCTCTCCCTCTCACACACACACACACCTAATTGTCCTATCAGACACATCTGTGTTCTCCACACCTCATCCATCAGACGGATCTAAAAATAATTACAGGCGGACCCAGATCGGCGTCAGGAGCTAACCATCCAGAATCCCATTTAACATTTCAGTACAGCTTTTCCTTTACTGCTGAACAATGTGATTTTTAATGCTGCTAAGTGAGGCATGTTACTGCGTCTGGGCCTGGAAACACACAATCAATATGAGACTTATTGCTGCCATGAATCAGTGACGGCGAGATGCTCGGTGAATGTGGCTTGTGACTCTGATGATTAGCTCTTTTTCTCTGAGCCCATTTAACTGTGATAACGGCGGTGTCGTTATTACCCTGCTACGTTATAAATTTAAGTCAGTGATCCTTTTGTCACCAGCTGCATCCCTAACCGAGGAGGTTGTGCAGGGCTGTACGCAATTGTAGCAAACCTCCCTCCCTTCACCCTCCCCATCTCCATCCACCACCAGCGAGAGGCATTCGGCCCAGCGGAGTGCAGTAATCAATACCAATGCTTTATGTGTGATATGGGATACACCCCCTAAGTAACAGTTCAAACACCCAGGATCAATAAGCCCATCATCCAATGAGAGGTCAGATACGGTGACAAAGCTTTCATTTCATGCCGCTTGGAAATATCCCTCATGAGATTACGCTTTTATACCCATGGAAAGCCACAACCATTCAGCTTTAATCAATCTCTAGGTGGGATAACACGGAAAATCCACTATTAGGCCATGAGACCAAAGGTAATTTGATTTACTTTCAATGGGGGTGAATCAATCATCTTACTCTGGACCTTAGTTCCTTTGAACCGGACGGTGCAGCAGCAGTGCAGCTCGTTCAGCCTCACTGGTCAACTGGTAAACTCATGTGAAACCCCCTGTGGTGACGAGAGACACGCTGATTTCTTTTCACACGTTTAACTTACGACATAATGTTACCCCGACCCAAAGACAGGAAAGATATATTTCTCTTAGCTCACTTTGCAGATGAGACGGAGAAGTTATGGATAAGGAATGAGGATTAAATGGGCTTCCAGATGGAGCGGTGCGATTTTGGGAAGGACGATAGTTTAATTAGCCTAAAACAATGAGGAAGCGAGCAGACTTCACGGAAACCCATCGATTTTGTGACGGGGGCAGCTTTCTGTGGAGCAGCCTTGATGGATGCCTCCGGGCATACAGCTTTATCAGCAGCAGGTCTGGCATAATCTCTCTGCTACAGAAAACAGGCCCTGGTGCTGTTGCATCTTAATCACATTGTTGCTGTGTGCAGACTAAGTCATATCACAACGTATATGCAACTACAAGGCGCTCCAATAAAGGAACTTGCAAAACAACATCTGTTAACATGAAGGATTAAAATAAAGTAGAACATGTGAACGTATGTGGGAATTGGGGAATTGGCTTAGCTAACAAGGAAGCCTTAACGCCAGGCTACAACTGGTTTGAACAGTAAAGTCTGATTGTTTATGTTGCGTTAGCTTGAAAGAGAACTTGCAGCAGTGTGTCGATTCAGTTCACATGGTGGGGTGGTTTGGAAATCCCACATGGCAGTTGGCAGAGTCGACAGTCAAACTGCAACCTGATCCTATCACCTAATCCTGTCCAGATCCCCGAGGGTCCCTGTGAAAGTCTGTGTACCGATGGGATGGAACACAAACACGCTTTGCCAGACCAAACACTGGGGGACATTGGTCCCGCCTTAAAATACTGCCAGAGCCAGGCTGCCTCGTGGGGATATGAAACCTAATTAATTGTACCATATCTCCATTTAGGTATAATATTTAGGGAATGTGGAGTTATCAAGAGCTTATCTCTGACCTAGTATGCCTGATGTACGTCAGTCACAGTCCTGACAAGACGACTGGCCCGATAAGAAATGCTGAAAACAGGAATGCTGTACTGTGGACTATAATACTAATATAGCCATCAAATATGACTGACATGAAATGTGACTGAGCAGATAGACAGGCGTGATACACAAACCCCTGAGGTCTGGGAGGCACATTTGTTTAAAAAGGTATTTTGAAATATATATATAATTTATAATCATATGCAATAAAGACGTTTATAGTTACATGTCTTTTCCAGTCCTGAAACACAGCACCTTCAAAAGCAAGTTCTCGTATGTAGGGTGTAACCTTAAGGGGAATTGTGTGAATAGCATCAGTGGAGTATTAGATGCACAAGATGCCTCTTTTGGCCAAACACCTATGTGTATGTGCTGGTCCCAGGCTGCCACTCAAAGTCTAAAATGGGATTTATTTGAAATGCACTGTGAAAAGGAGAGACAACTCTGTACTTCCATATGTGTATTATTTTACCTTAAACAGAACGGGATTCTTCTGTGAAAAGGAATTAGCCGTGAAGAAAAGGCTACAGACACGTTCCTGTAAAGAGACTATCCGTGAATAGCTGGGCTACTTAGGATAGGGCGACACAAGAGAGAGACGAGATTAATCCAATTAAGTGGCAACATTAGCCGCCTCAAGTGCTTTACCTTGTTTTCATTTTCATGAGAGCTGTGCCACTTTGCTAAAGGTGCATTGAGATTTTTACTGTACCAAAGCACAAAATCAGCATAATATATTGAGGGCTTGGAGCCAGAAGAGCAGAACTGGAATTTAAGAAGTAAAATCTCTATTTTAGTGTAAGTATCTCTTTATTTGTGTATTCCTGTGATTACATTATTATCAAAAGATATCTGGGTGCCCCTTTGGCTCCAGGTCCTCCATATCTGCAGGTTGACAGGGTTGTGACTCAACCATTACTCCACCAGGTGCTGATATGACAAAAAGTTCAAAGTCAAAACAGCAAATAACAAAGCATTAGTACTTATGATATATCATCTTTTTACTAGAAGTTTCTGTTATTTTTGTCAATCACAGGCCACAGTAAGCTGTGTCAGAGGCCTGTCGGTGTTGTTGCAAGTCCTTGGTCACCGATAGAGGTCAATAAAAGTCATAAAATGACTTAACACCCCTTTAAGATATGTGTCTGCTACAGCATGACCTCACGGTTACCTCAACGTCTTAAGCACCGCTGCAAAAGTCCCCAACAGATTATTTTGTAAAGGTGTGTGAAAATCAGCTCCCACTCACCTCTCAGCTTCTTCCTTCTTGGCCCACTCACGCTGTCCCTAGCGTTTCTCAAAGACTTCCGTGCATCGAGCAACTCTTTCCTTATCATGGCTCTTGGTTTGCTCAGTGCGTCTTCCTTGTGTGTGTGGTTGATTATCCCCAGCAGAAGTCCTCAAGTTCATAAGCCACTCAGACCGCACTCTTTCTGCAACGCTTTCCCCTGAAGCACCCCACCAGAAAGCTCCAACAGAGCTACTCCCCTCAGTTACATCTTCTCCTGAGGTGAAGTCTTTAAAATGGCTTCCCCTCCGATGTGAATTATCGTGGTCTTGCCCAGGCAGGGATGTGCACTCTAAGATGGCTGCTGGGCCTGACGGTTCCCTCGGCTTACCATCTATCTTCCTTAGCCCATGTTGCTGTTTCTTGCCCTCTTCCTCTCTCCCCCGTCCTCCCTAACTTTGACTGCCAACTCTAGCAGTCTATTTCGAGTGGGGCATAGTACACCCCCTTCTGCTGTACTGTACTCTCCCTCTGTACCCCCCCTACAAACAACCCGGCCCCCTGGTTATAGATGGAGCTTACACCCACACACATACACCCACACATACACACACCACTGATACAAACTAAATGACCTTTGCTGTCCTGTGTGGGTCACTCTGCTTGGGTTGAGAGGTGTTCGGCTACTGCAATACAAACGGACACGTTGTGCAAAAGTATTAAAGATTACAACGACACATACAGGAAGGGTTTTGCTGACACTGCTCATAAACCCTGGAGCTTGAGGTGAAAATGACATTGTAGCCGCGGCTGATGAGTTCAAAATAAAGTTCAAACGGCATGAGCCTGGGCTCACACCAAACAAAATCTATCATGCTGGAACATCCTATCACATGTTTGTCCACAGCAAAGCACATCAGGAAGGCAAAACTATGGGGGGTCACCATTTCTGATAGATATGTGACCTGAGTGTGATTGTAGATCACTATGGCCGACGTACCAAAACTGCCTCATGTATGAGAATATTAAATGCTGACCATACTGCCCTTTCTGTTGACTTGCCACTTTGTCTTTTTGGCACTCCAGTTCATCAAGGACTTTCAGGTGATGTAACACACCCTCTGGCGGCCATAGTGAACAGTAGAGCAGGGTAGAACATGCTCTGGCATCAGCTAGACTAACTGGTCAGCAGCACGAGCTTTCATAGATATTTTATCTTTGAAAGGATTTAAGGGGAAAACGCAACAGAGACCTTTTCAAATGTAAGGTTAAGAATAGCTGCAGGCCATCTCTGGGACTGTCATGCTACTGTGTCCCCATACAACAATGACCTACCCTTTATAAAAAACAGAATAAATACCACAGGTGACACTTGTTTGATATTTCATCAAACTGTTGAGTCTGCCGTTAGATGCCTGACAGCATGTTAATCAAAAGCTATGAGCCAGATGGTGACGTCAATATAAGAGTCCAGACTTGTGACACAGCACCAGTCTCGTTTCTGGTTGGTCTGATTTCTCAGGCTGATATCTTAAAGGGACAGACCAGCGCATTAGTCATGTCTGACTCACTGATCATCTGAAAAATTGTTTACAGCCACTAAAATTAACCGTGCGCTCGCATACACTAGCTCAAAACCCATCTACGCACAACCACACACACACACACACACACACACACACACATTCACAGACACGCCCTCCCAGTCTCTCTTTCATCATGGTGATAGTGATTGAGTGTGACAGTGCCGTGTCTTGACCGTGGTGATGCTATAATTATCTGTGATGTCTGCTGGTGCAATAGGAGAAGGGGGCCAGCGGCATCCACACATCACTAGAACGACAGCCCCCTGGCCGCCACATACCGCGCCATAAATAACCACAAGGAGAGAGAGAGAGAGAGAGGGGGGAGAGAGACGTAAGAGGGAGACAGAGGTCAGAAAGGAAACAGAACAGCTAGGACCCTGAAAAATGACGTTACATGTAATTTGTACTGCCTGGTGGCCCTGTCACACATCGAATGGAGAGATAAGACAGGGAGGTCAGGAAGGAAATATTGCAGAAAACAGCAAAAACTAGGAGAGCGAGAGAGGGGAAGAAATAGAGAGGGGGAGAAAGAGAGAGAGAGAGGGTAGAGAGATGTAAGAGGGAGACAAAGGTCAGAAAGGACATGGAGCAGCTAGGAGAGAGAGAGAGAGAGAGAGGGAGACAGTGAGACGGGAGGGGGGAGACAGATCAGACAGCAGATACAGTAAAACAGAGACAGAGTGATAGGTGATAAGTGATATGACAGCTGGACCATGCGTGCCTAGTAATAGTGTGAGAGCTGGTGACACGTCAACTTTCTCTACAGGAGAAGACAATGAGGCCACGATCAGATCTACCCTATCATTATCTCACTGCAGGATCCGGCAGCTCAGACGTACGACGTGAAACCGATGAGGACCGAACGTGACGTTGTTCTTCACGTAACATTCTTTACCCGCTTGTTCCTATCAGGACAGGTCGCTGGTCCATCACAGGGCTAACACAGGTGGAAAGACAACCACGTTCACAGTCACACCTATGGGCAATTGAGAGTCTCCAATTCACCTAAGTTGCATGTTTTTGGACTGTGGGAGGACACCTGGATGCATCACGCAAACATGCGGAGAACATGCAACCTCCACAAAGAAAACAAGGTGGGGTGAAGCTGCCTCTGCAATCTGATTTGGGTTTTGAAAATGTCCTGCTACTGGTCCAAATAAAGTTTTGATGGTGAAACCTTTAGTCAGCATTCAGCAGCAACTTGGTACGGTGAAACATTCATGGTAAATGGTGGCAGCAGGGTGGTGGAGGCCCACGTTCAAGTGTCCCTGAGCAAGACACTGAAACCCTACCAACTCTAGGGGGTTGCTATGTAGCTGACCCTGCACTTTGACCTCTCACAAGCTAAAGAGGGGAGAGTGACGAGAGTACAAAGACGTGGAGAGAATGACGTGCTGAGAATGAAGGTTTGAGTCAGAGAGTGAGAAAGAGGAGAATAGAGGGAACTGCTCCTACTCAAGTCTATTAAAAGGCTAATTCATCTCTCTCATGCTGCAGCGTTGCTTTGTTCATGCCGGCAGAACTACCACCCTGAGCATAGCGACCCAACCGAAGCTTTCTAATTTTAGAAGTGTTACAGAACTGCTCCAGCAGCAATATGCTAGAGGAGCAGTTTTTAACACAGGGATCATTATTGGATTATTTCCTCTTAATATTTGTCCATTTGTCCACAGTCTGTTGTCGTGCGTGTGCTTTTGCGTGTGTGTGTGTGCATGGAAACACTGGAGCTGTACAATTAATTGAAAAAATATTGACTTGCAATATTGGCTACTGCAACTTCCAAATCTTTGAAGCTTCATGCCAGAACAGCACTTTATTCAACCTGAGCAAAACCTAAGCTTTGGCATCTCAGCAATAACTCTAAATATTTTGAAACAGTTTTTAAATACCAAAAAAGAGGATTATTTCCTTTTTCAGTGCTGTGCAGCCCCTGTGTCTGTTCACTTAGGGACTATAGGTTGTTTTCAGCAATACATATTTCTGATACCCCTTAATATGACGGAGTTAGGAACAATATAAGCAGCATATGTTCTGAACCAAATGGATATCATGCTTGTTTTACCATTAAAACAACTTCAAATTTACAATTTAAAGTATAATAGCTACCCTGTTGTGACCATTTGCTCCCAAAGAGCTAACTCAGCTTTAGCTTTCGCTCCAAAATGGAAATCATGGTTTAACTGACTTTCCAGTGGGACAATCTACAAGCTGTAAACATGTTTTGAAGACAGCTTAATTTCTAGCTGCTCAACTAGAAGTTCCTGGTAGTGCTGTTTGCACTATGGTAATAAGGTCAGTATCATACCACAAAAGCCTTAAGCTAGGTAGATAATTGCAAATACATGTTAGCCAGCAAGCTTTGATATTCTAACACAAGCCTATAGGCCCTTGCAGACAGCTTTAAATGCGTTTACAGCTGTTGCCAATGTAATGTAGTGTTTAATGGCTTGCACGCAAGGAGACTGCATGCAAGGAGGACTTTCCCAGGTCATTAGTCATAAGTTTGCGTGCTTAAATGCAACATAATCGTCTGAGCAGAAGCGGCAGTCCCAAGGCAGGGCAGCGTCTCCAGCTCAGCAAACACAACAATCACACCGGGGATTCAAGAGGTGATGAGTTCAGCTGTGCAGCTAATAGAACGCAATGGCAGGTGATAGTTCCCCCACCATCCCCACCCTTAATTGGAGCCTCTATTTACATCCACGAGCTAATTTTAACGATGCACCAATCTTTCTCCACAGACGAGGGAAACTGTTACTGGCTAATGCTTAAAAGACAGAGGAAGAATCTTAGATCTTGTTTTGTCTGGGTGAACCGTCGTTGGAGGGGTTAGTTTCATGGCATCATATAGTAGTGATAAAATTGTCCTGCCCTTGTGGGTGTGCTCAGAAGGGATTAATCACTCTATCATGTCCAGATTCATAATTTACTGTATTTTACTCTCATTTACCGTCAAATCCTGGCCCAACCAATATTCTCTAAACAATGGGAATTGCAAGATCAGGGGTGAGTTTCCCCTAGCACTAAGTATATCTTGAAGTAATTCTTCAAGTGTTTCCCGAAATGTGTCGTAACTCACGTAGTACGTGAAATCTCTCGTTCGCTCAGGATGACCTGGTGCTCGTCGTGAGATTTCTCTATCTCTATGTAGGCAAGATCCTTTACTGCAGGCTCAGATCGCTGCCTAACCTGCACTCCACAACACGTCAAAAGCATCATCTGCATCATCTTTTGGCCCCAGCATCCCATACTTTGAAGAAAGATAGACCTATGTCTTTTCTACAACGTTATTGGGAAATATTGCTCTTCTCTTTTCATCTTCTGCCATGTTGATGTAAGCCAGGACCTAAACTTCAGGTGAACCTCCTTTTATAGGCTTCAGGATTCTTCCAGTCTAAATGGATTATTATGTGGCAGGATTTTCATAAGCAAGTCAAAGCTGAGGTTAAACTATGTTGGCACAATGTTTTCTGTTTCTTTAGATGAATGCAGTCAGAATCAGTTGCGTCATCAAGTATATGATCAGTTGACCTTTCAGCAGTACATTTCTATGACTCTTGTCCTAAAACATTGCACACATTTGCCAAAATGTGAAATGGGTTATTTATTTTATGTGCATACAATATTTACATATTACATAAACTTGGAGTGTTTATGTAATTGTCAGTCACTAACTTTACCTTGTCAAGACTTTGGTCTTCTTGCTAAAGACAGAAAAAATCTCAGTTAGATTGAATTACCTTCACCGAGGTCCATAACGACCAAGACAGCACTGCTTCTCGCCTCCCCCAACTCATTGGTGGCCACGCAGGTATACAGGCCAGCATCACTTGTGTGACAGTCCCTTATCCACAGTCCCCCTGAGTCCTGGGCATCTGACGGAAGAAGGAGCTCTTCATTGCGGTACCAGGTCAACGAAGGCTTCGGAAATCCTGCCAACGACACCCTCAGGCGGATGTCACATCCTGTGCCCACTGCTGCCTTGCGGAGTTTACGGATGAAAACTGGCAATGTGGGTTCTTCTGTCAAAGCCCCAGTGTCTGGAACGTCCTGGTCCTGGGGGACTTTGGCCCTCTTGGAGGGGATGCCGGGACCGGGCCTGGTTCGTGGGCCTTCTGCCATCTTTTTTGTGCTTGGAGGTTGGGCTTTGTTCATGGCTTTTCACAGGTTTTTGAGGGGGGTCTCGAATTGAGTGCCTTCTAGAGATGAGCTGCAGTTATTTGATGCCTCTTTTGAAATCCTCCATTGGTTTAGATGTTCCTGGGCTCACGGGGAGCACAGAGAAGTTTTGATCTGGGCTGTAGCATCTGGGACTGCGTTGACCAGATTACAGTAATCAGATTGAAATCTGACATTATTCATTAAAATTAGACATCATTTGCAAGTCAAGTTAAGTTTTTAAGTATTAAGTATAATAATTAAGTATTCAATACAGCAATAAATAGAAAAAAAGAAGTAATCTTGATATGTTACAAAATCACACATTTTGTGCTTCTCACATTATGATAGAACAACCCACAAATAATGCTCATCCAAAGTGCTCCCTAAAATAGAATATAGCCGATAACAGAAAGAAGTGTAACTTACTTCACTTTTGCCCTGAAAGCTGAAAGGAATCCCTTTGGACATCCTCGCAAATTCCTGGTTAAGGTATCAAGATCCATGGAGCAAAATATTTCATCTCGAATCCATTACTAAAGCCTGCATCTCTGTGTGTCCTGTAGCGTGCTCAGACTCTAGGTGTAAGTCCAGCCTAGATCATGTAGCATTAGCAGCCACCACCATGGTCCCTTTCAGAGGTCAGAGAGAGAGAGAGAGAGAGAGAGAGAGAGAGAGAGAGAGAGAGAGAGAGAGA
>CABFOQ010042394.1:0-15625 GCA_900660455.1 Gephyroberyx darwinii
AGGTGTAATGGAAATGCGGTAATGGAAGTGACACGGGCAATCTGGGATGGATGATCCCCCAGTTAATAATTCCAATCTGTTAATCAATGGGCTGGTCGATTGGCCGCCGTACCAAACAGTGACACGAACCACTTGGCGTCAGCACCCTGGGTGAAGGGGATTGTGGGTGACAACAGTGATTTGGGTTGTGGCTGATCCAGCAGGTTAGAAGGTGCGTCTCAGAGCTTTTATCAGGAGGAAACACAAAGTAAATAATTTCTGTTACCGTCGTTATCCGTAAATGACACAGTTTAGAAATGGATTCACTGTGTACATTTTTAATTATGTAGTTAAAACATTGTTTCCCCCACATACTGAGACTTTTCTGCTCTGTGTACCAGATTACATGAACACAGGAATAAACCTTTTTTTTTTTTCATGGGGCGCTGGGGGTGGGTTTGTTTGAGATCAGCGTGTGGAACGAAAACGTATTAACAGCATAATAACAAAAGATTATGTTCATCTGGGGCGAGGCCCTCCATTTTCTCGCCAGCGCTGACTGTGAAGTCTTTATTCTGCGAGTCGGCGGCACGCTGCACCCTTAAAGAGGTTATTATGTTCCCTCACTGTGGCAGCACTGGCCCACGGAGCTCCAATATTGTGACGGGGGTCGCCTGTACCACATTAGAGCCAATAAATGTGCGTTGGCACTACTCAATTTAAAGTAAAGCCCCCTTTCCCTTCTACCTCCCTTCTTCATTCCTAATAGGGTATTCCAGTAACGCATCTAATAAGTTGTGGGATATCTGCTGTGGGATAGGGCTGAATATTTCTCTTCTCTCTATCTTCTGTTGTTGCAGTGGGAATTTGTCATCTGGTAGCTGTTACTTTGTATGAAACACCAAAGCTTAGTTTGGTATTTTTGTTTTGTTTTTTTGAATTAAGGTATGCAGAAGTGCTCGGGGCAATTTATCCCCTCAAACTGCATTTAATTCACCTTTATCCAAACCAGCTAAATGAAATTACTCACTTCTCCACTTCCTTTAATCAATGTACTCTGCTCCAAAAGACAACTTAGACACAACTGCGGGTGTGTTTGTGAGGGAAAATCACACTGCATTAGAGACTATCCAGGTGGACATATTGTGCATCCGCATTAGGAAACCATAGGTCCAGTGTGCTTATTGTGGCTTTTAAAGAAGTTAAGGGTCGCAAATCTAAACACGTTCTAAGCTGGGTTATTCTGTGATGCCTATCATGGGAGCTAATATCAACCTTGGGGATCATCCAAAGCCCGCTGTGTCCACAGAGGACTCCAGATTCATGAGGATGATATGTGTGTGTGTTTGTGTATGTGTGTGTGTTTGTGTGTGTGTGTGTGTGTGTGTGTGTGTGTGTGTGTACATGTGTATGAATGAAGGAGAAATAGAGTTTTAACAGTATTGTGGAAGCTAACAACCACATCGCAGGTTTTAGCTTGTTCCTACAGCAAAAGTAAAAGCTGAAGGCCAGGAATAATTACTACACACACACACACACACACGCACCGCCACCCTTACATCCTTTACCACACTGAAAGTCTGTAAGTAATGAAGAACATCCTCCAACGGCAGGACAAGCACTTTCAATGACTGATTGGTGATTGATTGCCCACCGAGTACCTCCCCAACGGTCACTGTGTGAGGGTCTTCTTTTCATCTTTTTTCATCCTTACGGAGAAGGAGAGAGAAAAGGAGAGAGATGGACAGAATGGGAGAGAGGGAGAAGGAGCATGAATTCATTAAATGTGCCAAACCCTCGCCTCTAAAATTGATCTCCCCTTTTTTTTGAGCCATTGCCCAATCTCATCTGTATTCCAGATCCATTCCCAGATGATACCTCCTGATCAAGAGGAAAATGCAATGGAATCATAAATCTCCTTTAAAACATATGACTGATGGGATTTAATTAAATATTGCCTTTATTAGCAGCTTGTCAATGCTGCTTTATTTGTTTGATATTTACTCTGTGTATTTCAGCATGAAATATACTTCATAAAGGAAAGCAATATAAACACATTTTGTATTTTTATTTATCTGTCTCTTCAAGCAACTCTTCCTTGCTGAATGTCTTAGAAGGTGTGCAGCGTTTAGCTTGGCCTAGCGAGCTACAGTCAACAATAATGATAGTTTAAATAGCTGATTAGAAAGGCTTCAGATGTACTGCCCTGTCCCAGTTCATTAACCCAACAATATTTTTGTGTCCCTCCTCCACCAACTGCCACTCCACAACAAGACTGATGTGACGCTTCCTTCCCTCAACCGTCCAATAGCAGGAGCCTGCAGCCTTGCCAACATGGCATGTCTTTCTTAAATACGCATTGATTCTGGGCGTAGCCACATTAAACATTAACCGGGACGGCTGAGCCCCTAGTCATGAACACCAGGGGCAATTAATAGAGCAGTAATGGTGGGGGGGGTGGGGGCGACAGATCACTCAGACAGTGGTGAGTGATGACCAGTCTGTTACCACCTGTTTGGTGTGGAGGGAAATGAAGTCGAACCTTGGCACCCCGCTGTGAGACGCTGATTGAAATTTACAAGGCTACACGCACGCCACTGACAGCCATGTCGGATCGGCCACTTTGAGGAGGGGCAGACGTGTAACAAGTAAAAGCACACATTGTGCTAAGCAGTGGAGGAAGTGAGAAGGCTGTTGGATGTTGGCGCAGGGCAGAAATAACTTATTAGCCGTCTACATCTGTGTTCGGTCATGCAATCTGATTAAACATGGTACTTAATGCACACAGAGAAAAGGGAATGTAAACACTCGGACATTGGATGAGGTGTAGTATATCATGAATATTTTTTGTAGCTTTGAAGAGTGTGTATTATATTCACCAGGTCGTATAGAATATATTTAGAAGGTCAGAATATCACATTTTCAACCCTAATTCAATTCAAGTTTAGTTTATTGGTACTGCACTGAATGAATCCACTAATTTACTTATTATCATGTTTTATTCCATATACAATAGTTTAATACCAGCAAAGATACCCAGACCCCCGTGTGCTCCTTTACTAGAGAGCCATAAAAACAGCCTCTTGTTCTTAATGTCTTTCTTTCTTTTGTCATTTGCTCCTCCTAACAAGGCTTGACAAGTCTAAAGTGGCCCTGTTTGTTCTCCTTTATCGGCCAGGCAGCTCCTGGCCTCTTGTATTCAACACACACTACAGTGGAACCAGATGTCCTTTTGCCAGCGGCAGAACTTTCAAGTTGACAAGGTCCCCCTAGAGAACGGGGGATGGATCGGTGGCAGGCAGAGTTTGTGACTAATAGCCAGTTTGATGTGACAGGGCCCCGCCGTCTGGGGAAATTGAAGCGCTCTCCGTGTCGATACCTTTTGTGTCTCGCTCAGTTGTAGGTTATTGTTGGCCTGGCCTTGGGGACTGAGGGCCAGGCAGTTTACATTGCAGACACTACGTGGTCAGCACCAACTTTTTTATTGTGGCTATTGATTGGTCCCGGCCGTCCCGCTGTGGCTAATTTGCTTGTTAACATAAATTTGTCAGGAGGGCGAGGGGAGGGCGGTGGGGTTCATCAGACCAAAGCATCCCAGCCTCCATTTTGTCCCTCTGCACTCCTTCATCTCCGCACACTGTCAGCTCAAACCTTCATTTTAAGCTTTTCTTTTGGTTTTACTCCGCGATCCTCTCCAGTGCAATACATGGGGCCTATTTATTAAACGGATGGTTGTTAAGGTGTCATTTAATCAATACAGCCCCCCCCCCACCTCGCACTCCTTGGAATTAAACACGAGTTAAACACAAACCAGCCATAATGACCTTTTTATGGGGCCCACACAGCCAATGAAATTAGCACCAGAGAACGGCCATTTATACCTATAAGCCTGTGTAAGTCATTAACTTCAGAAAATATCGTTTTAAATGACAACACATGGCAGTCTTTGGAGGCCACACACTCGACTCCCTCCCTTGGTGTCATACGCAGAGTTTGTCATTGCACTGAGGAATGCCGTGGCTTTCTAACTAACAACAGACTGAACTGAAAAAAAAATCTGTGAGAGAGCAAGAGAGAAAAAGGAGAGGAGGGCATGAATTTTATATTAAATTCCTTTGGCTAATCCAGTTTTCTGTTCGGTCCAGACATAGTTTAGGCAAAATATTAATAATGCATTGGAAGCAGCTTATTTTCTTCCTGCTGGAAAGGGTTTAAGGGACTGGTACTTTCTCAAGTTGTGCATCTTGGTTATTTGTAAGCACCCAATAACTAAGCAGGTGACAGTTCATTTTATGAGATCTTAAGCCTTCCAAAGCCTGAGAACGCCCCTGGTTGGATTTCCTAATACAATAGAGAGATGGTATGAAAAGGAGATAATGAATTGTGGAATATTATCAGCCCATCTCTTTGCATCCTTGAATACCGCTGCCTGAGGCGGTTCCATAACCTTTGACAAGCTAGCTTACAATTCAGTAAAGTACAGCTCCTTCTATTGTTACTGTCGTCGAATCGATGCTCTAACATAAGCACTCCCAATTAAATCATATCCCTGTCAAGTATGCCTTGAATATCCAACTTATTTTATAATGATAGTGACTCAAGCTTAATGTAGCACTTCTCGTTATTGGTCTATCCACCCAGGGAAACACTAAATGGATTTGTCTGGCGCAGACACATTTGGTGGCACCATAAACACCACTGATCACACAGTCACATACCCAACAGCATTTTGGACTGCTTCGTAGTCTGACAGCCCTCGCTTTAGCTGTCTTTGCCTCATCTCTGAGAAGTATAATTTTGGTTTTGGGAGCCGGCATAAAAAATGGGAGCCGCCGCTATCCTGTGGTAGGGGGACATGGCAGGGAGGCTGTCTGATATGACGCACTGTCTGTGCCCCCCAGCATGACACATGTGCACAGACTCATCCCATGTCCCTCTCCTTGGACGGTGTAAGGTTTCCCAGCATGCCGCAGCCTTTGAGAACAGGGGAGCACCAGAAATGGTGGTGACAGCCAAGGGTGACATCACCAACAACTGGCGCAAGACACCATAGAAACATCAATAATATTGCTCTTGGCATTTCAAATAAATCTTATCAGGGGGTCTAGAACTCACCCTAAGCTGGTAAACCACGGGGTGTTTGGCAATTTCAGCACCACTGTGAATCCATCCTTACAACAATAATACTATAATAATAATAATAATAATAATAATAATAATAATCTTTAATTATGGTGCACTTTGAAAGACAGTTACAAAGCAGTTTTACAACACAGTAAAAAAAAACAAAAAAAACCAATGAAAAACATAGGAGCAAGACTAGAGAGTGGTAATGTTTTGATTAAGCAAATCTAGAAATATGAAAAAAAGTAAAACAATTCTCCCTCTCCACATCATATTCGATATTTTAGGTACATTGCTGCATATTCTACAAGCTCTATGTGTGTTTAACATACACTATCCAATAACTTCTTAATAGTTGGAGTCGTGTCAGAGACTCGGTATGAGAGATATGAGCTGTTTTATTGATTATGTATCTAGATGTATGTGTGGTATGTTCTACTGACCACTATTTTCTAGATGACATCTCTCAGTAACTGGACACAGAGGTAAACAGTGACCACTTAAACCGTACCCTGAGGGGGTTTGGACACTATGACCTCTCCGTGACATCAACCTGACCATAACCCTGACCTTCAGCTGACCTCTGACCTTAACACCAACTCTCAGCCCAGCTTTCACCCTTCAACCCGATGGCCCATGCCTTGCAGGCACATCTGCTTCGGGGATCCAGCCTTTGAGCAAAGAGAAGAAAGACGACGAAACCTGACTCCCAGATGAAATTCAGTCAGTTTCTCAGCGATCCGCTACTGTGAGACAAATGTTGATCTTTTGTCATTGAGGGAAAGCAGCAGTGTGGCCTGCGTCCGCTCCTCCCAGGATGCATCACGTGCCAGCGACTGTCTCCACACTGCATAGCTCCACTGCTCATTGGTTCATAGTTCCATGGAAGATTTGTCAGGCATGAAATCAGGGTTTGCAACAGTGTCAACTTCAATTACGTATTTTGTCTTTATTATTAGATGAGATAAAAGCTGTGTTTTATATGATTCATTTTTAATTTGATTCAACAGTGAGGGTGGGGAAATACTTTTGTCTTTGCAGATTCCTTGAACTAATCAAGAGTGAGAATGGCTCTCACAGACAGATATTAGGGTGCAACAGAAATGTTTACAGGAAAAACTGATACAAGATTTTCATCATGATCTTGTCAAACTTGATAGTATACATTTTAAAAGTGTCTCAATTTTACCATTATTAGTTAAAATTGGAAGTGAAAACATCAGTTCAACATTACTCTCATCGTATCCGTTCTCACATCCTTCTCAGGGCACTTTGTTACTTCAATAGAAACTGTGTGTATGTGTGTGTGGGGCAGGGGAATTTCTAAAGTGCTATCTAACTATGAGATAGCACATCACTTGTCTTAATAAGCTCCACTATTGTACGGTACAATTCAACATTCAAAATGCAATCGCTGCACTCGGTGACTCAGTCGTCAGGACAAACATCCATCCCCTTTCAGACCAGTCTCTAGCCATTTGCCATTTCACTGAATCTGACAAAGATTATGCCCACCTCCAGCGTTCAGCACTCTGCCACGAATCGGCCTATTGGCTCATCCCTCACACGGTGGTCTTTTTGATACATATGCCTGCAGACTGGCCCAGGAGCAAAAGAGCAGAAATAAATTTCCCCTCCTTCCCCTCCCCTCCCTTTCCCCGGGTCCCTGTGACTACCACGCCTGAGCCGCACTTTTCATCCCAGCCTCTAAAATACTCCCCTGCGGCTTTTGGCTTTAGTTCCTCCGTGGCCTAAATCTCCAGACCCCAGAGCTAGCATTGGCCTGAGTTGAAATGGGTGGTCACCAGTTAAGTTCCAGACTTTCAGCATACGTAGAAATACAAGAAAGAGAAGTTTGAGGAAAAAAACTAAGAACAGAATACCGCCGCATTAAGCAGACATCCGGTTAAAAAAGCCCTTCCTTTTGAATCCAGATGCTCATATTGCATTTGACAGTTGTTGGGCGGTAAAGTTCAGGCTTTAAAGCAAATGACTTTCTGTTTCTGTTTTCAACTTTAGCCTCCAACACTGTAATGAAAGCAAAACAGTAGAAAATTCCCACATTATTAAATAAAACATGTTGGTGGCCGGGGGCCAAACATTGTCACGCTATGAGGAACAGAGTATCCAATAATATTCTGCTCTGTTAGAATTTGCAGCCTGATGTGAATGACAGAGCATGTGTGAAATATCCCGTGTAACCTCTGCGTAATTAGTTTAGACAAATTATAAAGAAAGAGGCTAAAGAAAAAAATGTGTGTACTCCTTCATGCAAACTCAACATTTACACTCTGACGCCCAGCTTGGACACTCTTGGGCGAATTCATTTTGCTGCCGTACGTGAAAGGAATACAGATATTTGACACAGACAAGAATCAAATTTCAGACATAAAACAAATCCCTACCTTGCGTTTTACAGATATTATATCTGGTGTCAATGCTACAATTAAATGCTCTACTCTCACCAATCAATTGAACAGACATGTCACCATGGTCGGTCAAAGCCCCCAGGCCAGAGTAACCAGGGTCATCCAGGGGTCATTCAGGGGTCACCAATACAGCTCCCTCTGACCTTGGTTGAGGTTGTGTCCTAATGAGACTGCCCTGTGTCTGATATCACTGCAGAATGAGACCTCACAGGAACACCTTTACATGTGTAGCTCTACTTCAAAAGCCTTAAACTTCTGCTTCATGAAAATACTTCATGAAATAGTCAGAATAACCTTTTAGTAATAATCTGTGACATTTTCATATAAATGTCAGTTTTGCGACTCACTCGCTGATTGATGTAACACATTAGTCATTCAACCTATAATCATTTCATGAAAGCTTTTACATTTGCTGTTCCAAACACTTACTGGTCTTACTGGTTTTTCCTGGGTAAAATCCTGAGGACCTTTTTTTGAGAATGAGTATTAGAAGAAATGGGTAGTTTGCATGAGCAGCGATAGACAGAAGCTGCAGAAACTCAAACTTCAAAGGAAAGAAATGTCACGGTACTGGCCACACTTTTTGATTTATAAGTGATCTCTGGAAAGTGGAGTGCAAAAACACCACAGCAATGAACGCTTAGGACCAAAGATGTCGCCAAAATCACAAAAATCTTGTTTTTGTGATTTATATTTTACAATAAATATACAGAAATGTGTCTTGGTGACAACGACACACAGAGTTTCACACAATAATATCCTTCTTAATGAACACTGATTTGTACGGGATTCATATCATAGTTGACCCCATGCCAGCAATGACAATGTGATTGCTATGGGCCTGGTCTTGAAAACAGTGTCAGAAAAAAATGTAAAAATGACTTTGTTCCCTCCATTTCTCCCCATGGTGCATCGGTATTCTCTTAGGTAAAATCTCCATTACCTCCCTTTCTCTCTCTCTCTCTCTGCTCGTTCCTGACGGCCTTATCAGAGGAATCCTCCATAATGGGATCCAGATGGAAAGAGATGAGCAAACACAAGACATGGCGAAGATAGAGACATTAATTTTTCAAATAGCACATTTTCCAGCGTCTGACTGGACGGCTTTGAAATGAAAATAAAAATATAGCCCGACGAAACACATCACATCGACTCTTAGCCAGGTATCATCATTTAAACGGGAGAGAAACCCAGCTATGTTTAAAGTTATCTTTCTTTGATAGATAGTCTCCTTCATCTCATGGCCCTTGAAAGAAAGAGAAAGGAACTGGTCTTAAATGTTCGAGGCCTAAAAACAATACGGGAGAAAAGGATGTAAAGGATTTGCGATGACATGAAAAACTTTTTTGTTTGTTGCGCTTATTTAGCTGTCAGAGACTTATGGTTGTTTTGAGAAAAACTTGGTTAACTTGGTTCACTTTATATGGAATTTTAATATCAATATTTTCAAGCCCAAGACACTGTCAATTGATCATGTGAATTATGATGATGCTCTTATTTGATTGTTAAAATGTGGATTTGTCTGAAAAACAGTCACAGGTAATTTTCCAGAAAATCCAGTAAATTCCAGCATGAAATGCACAGAAGCTACACTGTTGGAGGTACGACTGCGTTGAGATCCACAGTAGTGAGGAAAGAAAGGGGGAAAAAAGAATACCTTGGACAGATAATAGGGGAAAAAAACATGTCACCCCCCTCGGGTCCCCTCTCTTCCTCCCTGTCTGACTTCTTCTCCTGGTATCAACACCTTTCTTTGGGATTTACTCAGAATATGAAAGGATTGAAGCTACACCTGGCTTGACAGACACTGTGCTACTTTATTAAACCTCATGTGGTAAGTATGGTGGCGTATTAAAATTGAAAGAGAGGCAGCGAGAACTCGATTCCTCCGGAAAGACGGTGTGAAATCCCTGGTCAAAGCACCTCGGATCTGTCTCTCATCGCATCCAGCTCTCTCTGAAGCACCGAGGCGCCCTATTGATATTTAGATGATGCTGTCTCAGGTAGGAAAAGCATTTTTTTTTTTAAAGATATTGATTTTAAATTGCACATTAGGCCTATTCCACGTTGCTATATCTTAAAGATGGGCCACTTCTCCCTTCCCTGGGCCCCATCTCACGTGTGGGAATTTGTATGGATTTTTTGGGGCTTGTTTGCTGTGATGGGAGAGCGAATGCAATAAGTGCTCCATTACTTACACAATCTGTGAGTGCTCAGAAAATTAGTCACCAGTGACCTCTTGGCCTCTCCCTCATACTCATTCCCAGTCAAAAGACCTGATGGGAATAAGAATAAAGCCAAACTAATGGGGAGAGGCTCTTGTGGCTACGCAGTCCTCTCCGCGGCAGCACCCTTCGGTGCTGTTTGGAAATGTAGTGAGAACGTTTTGGTTAATGAAATATGACAATGAGAGAATTTCTTCCAGTATGTTAGCATAGTGTGACATAAACAACAGCCACAAACAAATACATGTATCTACTCAAATGAGATCGCAACCATAAATGTGAAATCTACAATACAATATTGTAACACCTTATAATGAATGTATTCTCTGCAGCTCCTCAGGGTGCGGTACTTTACATTTCCATGTCTGCAAACATCATTAAAAGTTTCCTCGACAAAATTTGATTCTGCCCAGTTGTTAAATTTGTAAAGTAACTCAACATTTTGTGTGTCTGACATTTGGTTAACATGGAGATCAAGTCATATTTAACTTGGAAAGATGTGTTAACATACATTCTCTGCACTTTCCTGCTAAACTAATGTCAATAGAGTTCTTTTTGCTGGGCATGTCAAGGGGCCAGTGCAGAGCAGTCAGTCACTCAGTGAGCTGAAAATCTGCTCAGGAGTGGACGATTCATGTAAGGCAATGATCTCCAACAGGAACCACACGCCACTGTATACAGGGGGCGCCACTGAGCACTCATTACACAGTTTCCACTCAGTCACTTGAAACTCCACCTTAGTGTGGGCTATCGACGCTGGGTAAAGGCCAACACAGGCTCATAAAACTTTTGAAATGAGCACAAACTCTGAAATGTAGATTATGTTGTGGACACAAATTATGTGAAGATTACGTCCCTTCACCACAAATTGAATTATGTGACAATGACACAAACTGGACACGCCATTTTCACTTGAGCTAACGGTCAAGTTTAGTCAAGAGAAACAACTTTGGTTAAGGTAATGGGCTACGTTTAGGCAGCTAAAACAGTTGAATCACTAAAAATGAAATCTTTATCCACCACCCGACCACAATGCCCTTGCTTTCCACCACATTATTTCATTGTTGAATGCCTGTCTCTAGTCGTGGCTCCTTCACATAATTATTTTATGATGGTGAAACGTAAGTCAGTGGTGGAGGCATCAGGGTTTGCAACTGGGCCCAGTGGGGTCCCAACCACTGCAGCTGCACAGCACTGCTCACACAGATTCAATTTGACCAGGGATGCATTTAGTTTTCAAGCAAGTTACAATAGGTGAGATTCAATGTGTTGCCCAAGGACACTTCAACAGGACTCAACAGGATCAAACCTGTGATTATTTTATAAAATTTGGCGAGGAAAGGGGGGGGGCCCTTTCCTTGCCAAATTTTATAAAATAATCTTCCAGGAGGAAATCTAGATGTTTTTTTGTCCTTGAGGTGAATCATAACAGCTCGTGCCAGTATTAGAAACTTAGGCAAGCCAAGCTAGACTGACAAGTGGAAATTCATGCTCTACTGTATGAAAGGGAGAGCAGGTGGTGTAAAACTTAAAAGTACCTCCCATGAGTTGTTTTTTATGAAAATAAAGTGGGATCAGCACAAATCGAACAAATGATGAGAAACGACCTGGCAGAAGGTTGTGGTCTCCCTCTGAGGTGAGGAGAATCTGGGGAGGAGAGCAGCAGGAAGGAGGGAGGGATGGATGGCACGGGGGAGAAGCTACAGGCCTCCATTCCCCTCCCTGTTTTCTTCTTTCCTTCTTTCTCTCTCTGCATCTCTCCCTCTATCCTTTCCCCACTCTCGTTCCCAATATCCCTCTCTCCCTCCTTTTTGCCCTCTGAAAGTATCTCCCCAGCCCCCAAAATGCAAGACAAACCATAGTGATGCATTGCTTGATTTAATAAATGAAGCTTGAGAAACCTGATCACACAACACACTTGTCTCCATAAAGGAGCACAAGGGGCTTGACTATTGCCAGATGCTGCTGGATGTCTTTGAACAAAGAGGACACACACATGTAATCCCTTTGGGGTTGGGGCGACACTGTCTATCCAATGGGTGCCAACAGAGCTCCCACTCTGTATGACTGTACTTTGACATCACAGGGAGCGGAGGAAAAGATACTCCCTCTTTATGAAGAGTAAGATGGAAAATCCATTTACCCGAGCTGACTCATAACCAGAAAAAAAAAAAGTCTGTTTTAGCTTCCAAAATGAATCCATGATGAAACTGCGCTGTATGTATGGGAATGAGGAGGCCTCATTGTCGAGAGGGAAACAAAATCTGTGACAACTTTGCACTTCTCCCCAAGTGTTTGACTTCAGTAGTGAACTGAGCAAAAGGAACAATTCAGGTGGCACTTGGTGAACAATTAAAGAAGAAACTTTTATTATGAAACCTAATTGTCCTTAATGTCTGAAAGCAATCAGACTATCAGCAAAGTTTATTTCAGTGTGGGGAAGCTCTGTGATGCAGTATAGAAGGACATGTTTTATAGTACATGTATATTACCTAATTCAAGTGACAGTTTCTCATATCAGTGCTAGTAAATTAAAAGATAAAAGCTGTCCTGTAGTTAGTTTAGTTGCTTGGTGGACTTTCATAATGTTTCTATCTGTAGTTGTTTCTCTTCTAACACAATATGGCCAAACCAAAAATGCCAAATGTGACTGGAAGGTTGCTGGTTTGATTCTCTGAACCCAGGCTATGTGCTGCAAGGGAGCAGTTCAGTGGCCAACAGTAGAAGACTGTTGTGATCGTGGGCAACTCTCAAGTGTGAAGGTTTCTTACCACATGAATGTCGAGCAAGGTGATGCTGAAAAAGAGCAGGGGAAAAACCCTCCCCTGGATAAATAAAGGTTGAAAAAAGAAAGATGTGACCATTGTAGACCAATATTGCTCTACCAACTGGGCTTAATAATTACGGCCATAATAATCACTGGGCCAACAGTGGATCTCCACAGCAGGTGAAACTGTCCTTGAAAAGATGGCACCATATAATCCATGGGCAAATACAATGCAAGCTGACTTAATCTGTAGGATCACAAGCAAGGATAGGCCACATTATTAATGAGTCATTTAAGCAACACCACATAATCTGTACCAAACAGAATCAGCATTTTGTGTGTGGATGGATTTTCTTTAGAATAAGATGATTCAATTCATCATGTCGCCAAATAGAATGATCATATAATTCACCACATTTATTATCTTTCCATGTGAATAATGTTTTATGACATCGAATTTACTTTTGCTTTTTTGTCTTGATCAGAAAAAGTAAATATATAAAGTCTAAGTAGGGGGAAAAATAGCATTAATCATGTGCTCAGCTTCAGATTAATATGGACAATGTTAGGCTTTTATTAAATACACTGGGTCAGGTTCCTTGTTAAATAGCATTTGTTGTACCAAAACAATATATTTTGTATCTCTTGAGGGTTCATTCTTGCACCCAGCACTCAAACAATTTCTGAATCAGACATCAATGCTCATGATTGCACAATAAAGTGAATCATTCTCTCAATTAGTGCATTAATTCCCACTTCATATATGTATTTAATTTTTTTCACATCCTTTAGCCATATTACCTCCATGTCCTCGAAATAGGAGTCACTGGTTACATATGTGCAACATATCATGAATACCTGCTCCATCCTTGAAATAGACCGTCCAGTTGAATCCAGGTGATAGCTGATCCCTTATTGATTTCACCTTATTCAATCCTTCAGTCATGATGGGGTGATGTAGATCAAGAGAAAGAAACATATTATGGAAGGACAGT
Source organism: Gephyroberyx darwinii (assembly GCA_900660455.1). Classification (NCBI taxonomy): domain Eukaryota; kingdom Metazoa; phylum Chordata; class Actinopteri; order Trachichthyiformes; family Trachichthyidae; genus Gephyroberyx; species Gephyroberyx darwinii. The sequence continues at coordinate 13,520 of CABFOQ010042394.1, forward strand.
TGAGATAGAGATTATTCAAAATGTAGTGTAATGCAACAGTGTTCCTGATAGTTTAGGCAATTGTTGTCTATTGTTGCAAAGAAGACCTGCTACCCATTGAGATCTCTTGAAAGTTCATAATAGGTCTGTGAAATTAAAAACGAGACGGCACATTTTCACATTTTTCTTCAGTGAGTTGACAAAACTTCATGTGTGAGTGCGATGACTGTCCTCGTGATTCGTGGGAGCCTCTGACCGGGTGATACTTTCCAGTGCACTCTAGGCACCTCTGCCTGATGCAGAGGAAACTGTTGAGACCATGTGACCAGCAGTCGAAATAGATGCTTCGCACAAACCACTACAGCAACAAAACATAAAACATCCAATATCATAAAAAACTCAACAATCGAGGGTGGGTCTGGTTGGGGGCAGAGAGGGGAAAACGGCATCATTCTCGCCAGTTTCCAGCAGGGGAAATAAGTTAAAACACATCTTAGTGGTACAATTTTTTTTATTTGCCAATATGCAGTGCAGATGTAATATTTCATATTTAATAGAATTGCCCCCGAAAAGTACCAAACATCTGTTCAAAGGACCAAAAAAATGCCCTCTGAAAAACCAAGTTAATTTCTTACCCTGCGCCCCACTACTAATATGCCATAACATCGCTTCACCACTGCTGCATGAGGTTGCAATTTGCTAGTGTGCCCTTGAGCAACATAACAGTTCTTTTAATTTTGCTCTGTGGCAACACTGGGTTACCCTTTGTGCATACGCGCTCCATGTCTCCATGTTGTGTTGGATATACTGGCAGTGTCAATATTTTAAAATAGACCAAGTACAGATTTATTCCACTGACTAGCCTCACTTCGCCGTCCAAACCCAGATCATGTTGATGGCACTGATTTGTTAAGTAATACACATTATCTCCTTTAAGCAGTTATTCAATTGGGTCAGAAGCTAAATGGAGAAGGGCTAGCGGCATCCGTCTGCCAGCTTTTGTCTTGACTCCTACTAGGCTTTTTATTAAGTGAGGTGTGCTGCCAATCACATAGTAAAACTGTTTTCTCCCATTAGCCTGTTTGGATGGCCTGCCCTCCAAGCACTGAGTTCAACTTGACCTTATCAACGGTCATCAGTGAAAACGTTAAGCTAGCGAAGCCGGTAAGCATGTTCAGAAATAAGCATGCCGGTACACTGCAAAAACAATCCATATAGTCATTTAGTCATTTAATATCGTAGGCAGTCCTTGATTTAAAAAGACGAGTAAAAAGGAGTAAAAAGAAATTTGACAATGAGGTGTAATAAGTTTTCAATGGGACTCAACTCACTTGTCACAACCTGTTTTAGGAATTTTCTCGAATTCAGTGACGTTAATGTGAAACAAGTGGAGTGACTGGGTTCACCTCAGGTTTCTTACCCTTACAATACCCAGAATTCATGTAAGGTGATGACAGTAAACACACAGCACACTCATGTTTTCCAACCCGGCCGGTCTGTGATACGTTATACCAAAGGAAACCAAAGGGACAACAGAGAGTTAGAGAAAACTTGTGAAACATGCAATACTGTATTGGAATCAGCTGATATTATTACTCCACTGGCAGATTGTTTCCATTTTTTTTAAAACAAAAATAAGATTTTAAGACCAAATACAAGATAAAATGACTTGTTAAGATTGTCATTTTTGCAGTGCAAATGAGAAACCATGCGTTCCTCCTGCAAGGATTAAATTGATTTAGTCAATGTAGTATGTATGCCATGACTGAGAAAAAAGATCTGACGAAATTCCTTTGTCATGGGTGGGGAAAGAGGATTATTTATGGTGTTGTTTATGCTTATGTATTTCCTTAATTAAAACATATTGGCTTCCAAAAGCAATATGAGAAACAAATTGCTTTGGCATGGCTGTGGCAGTTGGGGGACCGACTCGGCATATTGGCAGATCAAATGAGATGGATTTGGAGTCTTTGAAAGTACATTTGAGCTTCAGACTATGGTAATGAAGCCTAGCAGAATGATATCACCATCCCCAAATATTTAGCTTGTCATTTTGTGGTAACGGGCTCCTCTGTGTGTGTGTGTGTGTGTGTGTGTGTGTGTGTGTGTGTGTGTGGGGGGGGAGAG
>CABFOQ010042396.1:0-12900 GCA_900660455.1 Gephyroberyx darwinii
TGTAACCACCCCCCCCCCCCCCCCACCCCCCACCCCCTCTTCCAGTCCCACTGGGAACTCTGCTTAGCTCACTGTGCACAGGGAAGGGGAATTAGTGAGGGCTTTCAAAGGAGGGGATGGTGGAGGGATCTGCTGTGCATCGGAAATCATTGGTGCTTGGAGTTCCCAGTGGGCTGGGGCCGTGCTGATTTGTGAACAAAGTGGGTGGGGAAGGACATGGCTGGATCATGTCATAGAGGTTGGTTTTGTGGTCTTTTTCCATTTAAAATGTCCTTTTTCTTTAATCACATTATCATTTGTATTGGCGTTGTTCACTTGAGGGATAAGGATGATGGTGGTCATATCAACTACACGTTATTTAACAGTGATCATCCTGGTGATGTTACACTGGTGTTAATGCATTTTCATGGCATGATTAGGACCAATCAGCCTTTAGATTTCCCCACAAAATGCGTTTGTTTCCTGGGAACGTTGGCCCAGTTTGCATTCTGCATTATCGTGGATTTCAGATTGTTTCTAGAGCCATCATGTGTCTCTGACCTCTGCTAGAGATGATTGAGACGATCAGATTACGATCCATATCAGTTCATCTGAGGTACCGTTACACCTGGGTTTCCATAGGCTCTATTTCAGTAAAATATGGATGACCAAGACCCATGTTACTTCCAAGTGTAAAGGAGGTAACTGCCTTCCTGGATGACAACATTACAATAGGTCACAAGTGGTTACAAATTATAGCTGCAATTTTCCTCTGATTCTGTTCATGATACGATTAAAATAGAATGGCAAAGGTTGGATATTTGTGAATATGAATACATATTATTATTATTATATTCAATAACTTAGATATTTTCTTCTTTAAACTCAGTGTTGTGAAAAGGCCTACTGATCAGCAATGTGTAGATGATGAGTGGCCCCTTCTACCTCATCCCCCATTGCAGTTATTCAATGTGATATTCCTTGCCCCTTACCCCAGCCACCTTTGAACTGAACATTATGCTGAACATTATCCTCAACATGATCCTATATGTTGTCATTTTGTGCTTATAATGAATCTTGCTCACACCTTGTTCATAATAACTCACACCCTTGTCTTCTACTGACCTAGAACCACACCATCCCAGGGTGGTGTGGGGAAATTCTTGAGTTATGAAGGTCTTGATTGAGACTGAGATGTCATCTAAATTGCACAACATCAAATAGAGGAACTTCAATTTATTTAGCCTTTTAGCTTTTAGTTTTGTCAAGGACATTCAGTTTTGAAACATGTAAAGGTTTTTTTTTACTATTTAGATGTATTTTTGCCACCTATCCAGTTGTTGGTTCCTCTGGCATTCATCTGTATAAAACCATAAATGATGCAATGGAACAATACAGCAGTGAAATGAGATTTCAATTACTCAGTCACGTCAGAGCATTTCCATATCAATAATTGCTTTTTGTCTACCAATTTATACTGAAATGATATGTCCAGAGGAAGATTTTTTTTTTCTTCATTGTGTGTGAAGAAAATTCAATTTGATGAACAGTTAGCAGCGACCATTGTTTGGTGATGTTATCATGCACAAAATGGGATACCAATTTGTGGAGAGATTTACAAATGAGGTTTGAACAAATACTAAGACCTTTTTTTCCCCAGTCTGTAGTTTATTATTCACCAGCCAGACAAGGGAAATTGCTTGCTGCTGGCTATATAGTTGTGGAATTTGTAGCATATAAGCTCCTCCCTCTGCTTGGGGATTTAAAAATAGTGATAAGAAAGCTGTGACATATTCAGCACCAAGAAGGGAGAGGAACTATTCCATTAGCATTTCAACTGAAGAGGGACAGTGTTCATACAAGAAAAACATAACTTTTGCATTGCTCTTTATCAACCGACATTGCCTCATCTCTTTCCTCCCTCATATATTTGCTCTTTGTCTTTGTATTAGTCAAATGATATTCAACAATTTATATTCTGCTAATCCCTTAAGACTGCTGTCCCCCTGTTCTGCAGTTCATTCAAACATCCAAAATCTAACCTTTCCATCTTCTGGCCATCAGACAAACTCTAAATGTCAGTGATGGATTTCTCTCTGAGATGCCTGGCAATCAGGGATGCTTTTGATGTATCAGACACCTCTCATCTTCATTTGGTGTGATTTGAGGGGTACTCTGTGGCTTGTCTGTCCTGTTGTGCGTGGGGAGCTGGTCTGTAGAGCGGGGGGAAAGGCAAGGCCAGATGAGACCCCATCTGGACAGACCTGGAGCCTGCCAACTTTCACCCCAGTGGCTTTGGATGCTCCCCACTCATCAGCAGCCATCAAAGGGTGCCTGCCCACCAGCACACCCTGAGTGGGCTGCCAGCTCGACTAGTCCCTAGCCTCATTACTGACAAAAAGAGGCAAAAGCAGGGAGCTCCTCAATCATTCAACCATCCGCAGTTCCCAGGGTAGCTACCGCTCACACAGTACTGTGTAACTAAGTCAATAGGCTTGTGCTTCTTTTGCAGCTTTTGTTAAGATTTTAAATAGATAAACATGATGAATTCTTTCCTGGGCCAGATGTTCAGCATTAGTAGTCTCTCACAGTCCTCTCTTTTTACCTTCACCAAGGAGAATGTCTGCAGCCCTGTTACTTAGTTTGTGTTGTGTTAGTCTGTCTGTCAGCAGGATATCTTCTAAACTAAACAGATTTCCGTGAAGTTTGGTGAACAGATCAGCTCTGGGCCAAGCAACAATTGATTCGATTTTGGTGGTGATCTGGGATTTCCACCAATAGATGTTTTTTAGCCATAACTATGAGACTAACAGTGATAGAGACTTGATTCCTGAAATCCTAAGGGTAGGTTTGCAGGTTCAAGAAATCAATTTAACTTAAAATTGTGATAGGATCGATGTCTTTGGGTATAAAAGCAAGCTGGAGAATTGTTCAGCGTTGGCGGAGGTTTGCGCTCTCCAAGTGCCTTCTAGGTCCTTGTCTTTAATCACTGTGAGGGTTTCTGAGGTAACCTCAATAACAAGAATCTCTCACTGGCTGTGAAAAATACTCTGACATCTAATCGTTGTTCTGAAATTATTTTTTTGAGAATACTCTATCAGTTCAAAACAAGCGGTTCAAAGAAGAGGACTCTTAAGTATTGCTGCTGATAAAAAAAAACCCCATCATGAATGAATAATAATATACAATTTATTTATTACAAAGGGATTATTGAAATATTCTGGTAGAACAAGAAAGAAGAAGAACGAGGAATATTCATCACAACTGTATGAAAAGACCACAATGTGAAGCGGAGGTCCTGTATCACTTGCAAAGAGGTTTTCTTTGTGCACCTTTCATAGCTGATCATTCATTTTATACAACGTTACATGACTGTAATTTGATTCCCGAAGAGTCATTCTAGAAATACTTTCACTACCTGCTCACTGTTATCTAGCAGATGTATGACTACTCTACAGGCAACACCGGACCTCTTTCTTTGTTCTCCTCTCCTCAGCCCATTCTGCCACTGTCAGAGCAGACGGAGAGTGATACTTATGCTGCCTGACTCATTCCTACCCAGGACACATGAGATGGAGTACACATCTTTGTTTCGGAGATGAAAAGTGGAAATGCACTTCAGGCTAGAATGAACTATGTAACCCGAGTGAGCCAACATCACAGCTTTTATCCTCCTATTGAATGAATGCTGCCTCAGGAATACAGTACAGCAAATTGTAATGTATACTACTACTACTAGACATACAGTGAATATTGCTTTGTCACTCATACAGTGTTATATAGTTTCTGTTTAATGGCTGCGTTAGTGTCATTTGCCTGTCCTCTCTTTGAATTAATTCCACTGACATGGAGTTACTGCTCTGTTATTCCATGTCTGCCAGGTAATTGGGCTTTGTCTCCTTTGCGCAAACCTCTTACCAAAATAGTTTGTGTTTTATTCATTGAATGGGGCAAAATGAAGTGTCTAAATGGAGTCATTAGAGTCCATTAAATCTGAAGTGCAATGCTTTGCCTTTCTCCCATTATCTTCCTATCTTTGTCATTTTTTTGTTCTCATGCCTGAGTAGATCTTGAATGCAGTGTGATTGGTCCTCTGACTACAATACTAGTACTAATACTACTACAATACTACTAATATTAAAACTGCATGGCGCATTTTTAAGGTTGGAAAATACCTCGGTATTTATACTTCTTCAGTAAAGGAAGGATATGGCCAGAGAGTCTGAGTTCAAGTGTTTACTGCTCATTATTCCTCCTCCAGGGAGAAATCCCCAGTGGGATATCTGCTCTTTTGAGAGAGGAAGGAAGACTCCCTCCTGCATGCCAGTCTTCACGGTCTTTGTAGATCGGTTGCACACTCTGGATAGATGAGTTCAAGAGTTTAGTTGGAGCAAAGGTCATTGGAATAGAATTTTCCTTCAACATGATTTTGCAACAGCACTTGCAGATACATAGGGAATTCATCAAATTTATCAATAATGCTCAGATTATGTTTTTTACCTTGCAGGATCTGAAGGTTTTCTGAACTTCATCTGAGTCACACAAGTTAATGATTTCACCATAAATAAATGTACAAGATTTTAACCTGGATGGTAACATGATGGATGGATTGTGCTCATATAAAAGACACAGACATGGACCAGCTTTGGTCAGCTTGAAAGGTGCATCTCATGGTCCAGGGCAATGGAAGAAGCCAGCTCACTGTCACCTCATCTGGACTGACCTCATGGCCCTGTAATTTAGCACTCAGTCTGTCCCCTGGAGCCAGTTGGTAGGGCTCTATTCTAGAGGCAGGCAGGGATGCTGAACCCTCCAGCCCTATAGCTTTTCTCTGGCGTTCTGGCTCAGTGCACGTTATTACTCTACAGCGGAGGAGGTGTTCATCAGCAGCTGACTCCATCTCTCATTGTCGTCAGTGTAAGGATATGGCCCATCTCATTGTTCAGTGTGTTCCACTGTATCTCTGTCACTATCTGTCACCGATGAGAAAAGCTGCTTAGTAGGTGAAACCAGTTGAAAGCTGTTGTGTTGGGCGAGAGTTACCAATGATTGTTATGAGAAACCGTCCCACACAGGTTTTACTCTATATGCTCTTCGGCATAAGTCTACTGTCCTCTTGAATGATTTAACATCAGCTTTGGTCTGTCAAGTTCAGCCCCTTTATTCCCTGTGAAGTCAGGTCGTCGACGAGAAACCTAGGTGACTTTTCCATGCGCCGTTATCAATCACCTTCAGCCAAAGTGAATTAATTCCAGATTAGTGAGTGAAGCTGTAATTAGATTTCATGAGCTGAGAGTTAAGAGGCTAAAGCAGAGCTTTGTGGCATGGCACTACACTATGAAGGCATTGTAAATGAGAGTGTAGATAAGCACAAGTGGGGCCTTCACTTCTTAAAATGGTGAAGCAGGCTAAAGGAGGTTGTTGGGTGAAATTTGTATTGATTCCTAAGGGAGGAGGAAGAGGGCCAAAGTGATAAACTTGGCCTACTTAAGTTGACAATCAATACAGATTTCAACCCTTCCTGAGGAAATAAGCATCAATTACCTGTAACACAGCAGAAGAACTGCAGCGGATAATTACATCTCACACAACAGGTCAGTGGGTGGACTGACTGTGTCTCCAACCTGACAAGGTGGCTAATGCAATTCAGCATGCTCAAAAAGCAAGCGAATGCTCTTGTTACCACGGCCACGTATCGTTGGGCCAGGTCGTTTTCCTTTCAATCAGCTTGACCTTTTCCTCCATGACTTTAAGTGGCTCTGTTGAGTTTGCAGCTTTTCACAAGGGGGAGAAGCATGGTCTGTTTTTGTGCAGCTGTGAGAACCCTGGGTTGATTAAGAAGTTTACGATGCATCGCCTTGTTCAAGCAACACTACAGTCTAATGTCGTCCCCAGATGGCATTGTTGGAGAAATTAATGAGCTATCCATCGCTTTGATAAATGCAATCCTTATCAACAGAGAAAGACGGAACGAGAGAGAGACACACAAAGATGGAGAGAAATGATTTAGCTGAGCTACAAGAAATTGGTGTAAATATAATTACAATATGTAGCAATAATGTGTAATTTGGTAGAACTGTGGGTGCCATAATGTTCAGAATAAACAGTCTGCAGTCTGGCATTGATTGTGTCTGTGTCTGCTGTTATTTCAACATTTCCAATTAGTTCATCAGAATTCAAACAAAGGCAGTCCAGGATTAACGTGTGTCTCCTTCGTTAACACGCGGACTTAATCTTTTGCTCCTCAGTCGCACCTATTGATTCTGTGTTTCTTTGCTTTGTGCAAATATTTTTTGACTTGATATAGATTTATTTTCTCATTGAGACATTGAGAGATGACTAGAAAATTATGCTTCTGAGAGTGCTATCTAATCACACACTCAAATGCAGTTATTACAAAAGTAAATTGTTTTTTTCCTAATATACTAATAAATAAATCTATAAATTAAGTATTAAAAATGCTCTGTCAAATTTACTCAAAGTACTGTCGAGTTTAAGGCCTATTCCAAATGCACTGTAAGACCTGATTCTGATCTACAGCTTCATCAACGAGAGGAACATAAGTCTCTAATTTGGCTCTTTACCCTTTTGTTTAATGACAGTCAGAGGGTAGCATTTTTGCCACTGGTTTGAATGGACAATGTAATTACATCCTTTTATACCAAAATGACAAACACCACACTAGTGAAACCAATAATGAAAAGATTACCTGCCAGTCAATAATTGGGTGTTATTGGGTGTTATATTCACTGAACGTGAATTGTACAGCACAGTAACGGACTGGGCGTGTGCAGAGTGCAGATTCAGCATTTGAATGGACTCTTCAGAACCATTAGTCAAGGTTGCTCTATAATTGCAGGCTGATTGCTGGCCTTTAATGCTGAGGACTAGAGCACCACTGGGATAAACATGACCTCATGGGCTCAATCTCATCTTTCCTAAAAGCACCTGCCTGGTTTCAGTAAAACATTTTCAAGTGAGCTAATTTGCCTTTTGACAAAGAGACTATGACAACAGACAAGAGAAATTCTTAAAATAATGGAGGGCCAATCCAAAAGCACCACCATGACCATAGTTGCACTATTGTCAGTGAAATTGCAACATTCTACACTGTTGTTGCCACAGAAACCAGAATCAACCGCTGCCTTTTATATATGAACATTGCCCAGGAATAAACTGACCTTTTGCATTGTTGGCAAAAACACACCGCTCTCTATTCTATTACATGATCACCTCTGTGTGAGTGCAGATAGCATTCCTTTCAGACTCGCTAAATTAAAGAAATAAAGGCATACTGTTGGACTGGCCTAATGAAAACCACTTAAGGTTGAAAGAGACAGAGAGGAAGTGATGAACAGAGGGAGAGAGCATCAAAAATAGACAGTGAGGGAGAGGGAGAGAGAGTGAACGTAAAAGATGGAAAGTGAGAGAAAGAGAGAGCAAGAGACACAGCGGGACATAAAAGAGCAGGTTTGTAGCTCTGTGCAGCTTTCCCCTTCAGGCCCAGCTGCTTTATATACTGAATCTTTTCATGTGCAAGTGCCCGAGTCCTCCACTGAGAACTGGACCCACAAAGAGCCCTCACAGCCTCGGGCCTGTGGAAAGGTGACACAATCAATAGCCTCCCCCTCCCTTGCTTCTTCATGCTGGTGATGTGGTTGTGGATGGCAATATATTTACAACCTGCTCAGCGCAACATTGTGAAACAAACACAAAACAAAAATAATAGTTGGGGAGAAAAGGACAATGAAGGGAAAGGATTTAAGTGAATTGTTTTCCAAAGTAAGAAAACACTAAACTGGACACATACTGCTTTGATCCCTATATATAGTATTACTAGTATGTGTTCTTGCCTGAATCATTACATGGCTCACGCATCTCTCTTGCAAGCAAAAGGCTTACGTCAGTAGGCAAAGCATACATGAACATGTGAGACTTTAAGGATGAAAAAATGACTGAATGAAATTAAAATGAAAAATGACTCATTTGTCATTTCATGCCAAAAATATATCAAATATATATATCAAAATCACATTACATTTCCTTTCTGGAAAATGGCATATTTCTAGTGGTTACTGCATAGTAGGCATAAGGTAGTAGGCATATAAACCAACCCATAATACCATCATAGATTTTTGAACAATCACCCCATAATATATAAAATGTGTAATGCCACAACTTTCAGACACGAGTGGCGACACAGGGGACAAAGTATTCTTCTAGGCCTGCTCCCTACTTTGCTTCCTGCACTCCAAGGGTTTTGTCCAGCTCCAATAATGGGGGTGATGGAGGTGTTGGAGGAGATGAGTGGTTCTCTATAATGGAATGTGCAGGCTAGCATTCAGTCCTTCTGATTCACTTGACATGTTTACTGAGTGACTGTAAAGAAAATAACTCATACTAATGCTGCTTGTAAATTATGGCAGAGATGGTTTTATTGTTCCACGTTTACTAGACAACAACTTGTTCTATAAACTATAATCTAACCAATATAGATATGGTATTATCAATGGTGTAACTATTGCCAGTGCAGTCGGTGCAGTTGCACCAGGGCCCAGAGCACCAAAGGGCCCATAGACCTTCCAAGGAATCTGTAGTAGGCCCCAATATCCCACGGATGGGCCTCCAACTGGTTACAACAGTCACTGAGACACTACTACTACTACTAGTTCAATGCAAAACTATTGGGACAGTTGTGTCAAATCAGTTGTTTTTCCTCTGTACTAATCAAATTTGTTCAAATCAAACAATGACTTAGGCAAAATTCACAATGTCTACATTTATTTCATGTGTTTGAAACTATATTATAACAATGCCATTGAATGAGTAAAGTCCCCTTATTTCAAGTATTGGAACCAATGACCATCAGCTGTTTCAAATTTCACAGGTGTACCATATTACTCAAATTATTTATAAATGGGAAGGGCAGAGGAAAAACAACCAATTTGACACAACTGTCCCAATAAGTTTGCATTTAACTGTATAACCTTTACTCTCTGTTATGTATAATACTCGAGGATCCAAAAATTATGTTTGTTATCACTGGGAACCAATATTACTTGTTTTTTGTTCTGGCCATTATTCAAGTGTATAGTTTGAAAAAATGAAAATAAACGCATCCAACACATCCTCTGTTGTTTTGAAAATAATCTTGGGAAATATATGCTTATTTGTCCAATAGCAATGTTCTTAACTCCCTGTAATACGTGATAGCCTACATACCTTTTTTTGTGTGAATTTGTTTAGTCTACAAAGTTGATTACCAGTTGATTACTAGCCTGCCGCCATTACTTAATTTGAACACAAACCTTAACATAAAAGCTGAGCACAGAAAATCAGTCTGTGGTGGTTTGAGGACTGCTGTCTGTGGTGCTGACCAGAGGTTACTGTTCATAGTATGACAGGTGGGGCAGTGGCCCTTGAGGCAGTGACATTTCTTTCAATTGTCTCCTCTGTGATAGATATGCCTGCTGATTTGGACATGATGGAGAAGGTGATAGTGCATGTGGGGAAGGGCCCAAGAAAAACTGGGGCCCACCACTATCATGTTACGCCACTCGGTATTATCCAGTTTCCACTAACAATAGTCAGAAATCCCATCCAGCAAGCAACCAAGTAAATGCGTGTGTGCTTGTTTCTGATTAAGGTAAAGTTTAGGATCCAGTCTTAAAGAAACATATCTATCTCCTTATTGAGATAACTGGTAATAATACACCTGCATATAATGTAAATAGTTGACATTACTAACTGATCTAACTGATGTAACTTCAAATAGATCACATTTATATTCAATGCACATATGAAATAGCAAATATAAAGTAAATAAGTAAACACTGGGTAGAAAATATACTGTCAACTAATGGTTAAAGTGGCTGTGTCTGTATGACCCTCTCAATAAAGTTTCCCCTAACTCCATACAAGGCTTTGGAGATGCTACAGATAGCATATATCCTCACACCCTGTATAACAGATTGCCTCCAGACTCTTTTTTTAAAATTTTTTATATATAGAGTAGTCAGGATTAGAGATGAGAGAATCCAAGTGGGTTGTTTTCTATGAGAGGCAGAGCGTGAAGCTGCTGGCATCACTCTATAGCAAACAAGTGATCTTTGTTCACAATCAACACTAAACTTCTGCAGATCTGCTCTTGGCATCAGACGTAATGCAATTTTAAATATAAATTCCCTGTTGCCTGTGAATGGAAACAGTAATCTATTTAATCAATGCATCATATGGTACAACATCTGCTCTGTTATGTTCATTGGGTGAAAGTTACTGCTCTACATGAATGATAAAACTGCACCCAATTAATGGGCTGGTGTAAAATACTCACACTCCCAATCATATCCTATTCAGCACCCAGGGCGGGGTCGTGACCGGACGATTGCCGATTTGAATCATGGCCTGCTGGGAAAATCTGGGAGGAGAAAGTGAACGAGAAATCCTCTCCTCAACCTTGACAACTACCTGCAAGGTGTCCTTTGCAGCAATGCACCCAGCCACCAATCACTTGTGGAAGTGCTCGGTGGCCGACTGCGGTTGTACTGGTCAACTCCCAGGTCTGAATGTATGTAATTATGGGAGTAGCAGGGGGGTGGCTGGAACAGAGCGCGTGTGCTCAGCTAATCTTCCCTCGATGAAAAGATGGTTTGAAAATGGTACTGTGCTACAAAAACTACGAAACTGTGTACCCAATTAAAAATGTGTTGGCCTAAATACTCACTCTCTTCATCGTGTAATTTTCCTGATTTTCCAGATGACTGGTAGCGCCTAACTTTGAATAAACTTACATCGCTACGAGGCTCTCCCATCTGTTACTATACTAAATAATGATAATCAGTGCCTAGGAGAGCTTGCTGGGTTGTCTCTGTTCTTGCTTTATAAAGCAACTCAAGGTTACCGTGGTGACCCAGCTTCCTCAGAATCAGGGAGAAACCAAACAGCCAACTGGAGATTCGGTTAACTTTTGCTGTATATTTCAGAGCTAGACTTTATCTGGAGTTGGACACAGTCAGACTCTGAGATAGTGAATGTCTCGGAGAGGGTGACAACAGGTCCATGCTTTTCTATGAGAAGCCCTATAGACCCAGTTGCAACAAGAAACCTGTTTCCACTGACAAAACACTAATCAGCTGATGCAGTTACAATATGGTGGCAGCTGTAAGCCCTGGCAGCTAAGGTTTGAGCGCCTGTACCCAGGCCAGCCAAAGTGGATCAGTGCTATAAAGCTCAATGTAAAATCAAGAATAGAGCCCACAACCGACCGCAAAATTCCAATTTAACTTCTGGCTGCGACTGCCTTCTATCCCACTGCAGGCCATTTTATACAGCTATAGATGATAGCACTGTCATTTTCAGCATAAAAGCCACATCTTTCCATTTGGCATTTTTCCTGGCAATCATGCTCCTCCTTGTATTGACCATGTCCAAACCATACTAACAACTGCCTAACGATCATCTCAAGGCTAGGCTAAAGGTACCCATTACTGGTTTTTATATTTGGTAGCCAAGGCCATATACACAGGCTAACAGTGAGAGGAAATCATAAGATGGGTTTGTGGAAGGGGAGGGCCAAGTAAAGCTAAAGTACAGTGTTGGTTATTTTTGGCAGCTGGACTGTGTATGGGAGGCAGTGGTTTTGTGACCTTGATTACTATTGTTCAGTATGCAGACACAGTGATTGCAAATTGAGCACAGAGAGAACTGCCAGATCTTCCAAAATTGCATTTTTATTCTATTGTAGCCTTGCAGATGTGCACATAAATGATTCATGTGCATGTGTATGTGTGTGTATCTTTGCACATATTAGTTTGTCTGACTTGGTATAATGTAACATTATAACATTAGAGCAACATAATATAACGGTGTGCCCTTTACTGTAGCAAACATCCTGTCAGAGGTGAGATTGACCCTGTATCCCCAACATGGTCGTACCTAAGGTCATGCAGCACTGCTTTGGCAAGCGGTTTTAGATCATTTACTAATCCAATAATGTGTGTGCACCTGCCTCCAGTCTGGCCATGCACTCCTTAGAGAAGTAGACCCAGTGTAACAGAGCTGGACAGGTACGGGTGAAGGAAAGAGATGCGGTTCCCTGCTGACGGCCAGGGACTTTTATTGTGGGGAAAGAGAAACATCTACCTTTTAAATTGTTTGGCCTGCTTATGAGTTAACCAACAAAAACACAGACGGAGGTTAAGGCTCACGCAAGTGTCAGTTCAACCTTACCCCAAATCAGTAATTCCAGTGTCCATGAGATCTTTGTCCAGCCGTAGCCAGTCATACACTGAAAGTGGCAGCCTTGTCCCTGGTGAGCTCCAACTAACAAGGCCAGCTTTATTCAGCTGTGTGGCCTTGGGTTGGTGCTGCATGTTGTGCTGCCAGTATGCACCATGTGGAGTGAACAGGCAGTCCGCCACCACAACGCCCCACCCCACAGTGCCTTACAACAGGTAGAAGAGCCATCTCTCGAATCCTAAAAGAGCAAGATGATGAGGGATGAATGTCTTTAACAAATGTCAATCTGCTGCAGTCCTGCCCATTTCTTCTGTCTCACATATTAAGCCCATGATCTCCTGTCCAGACGAGACATTGGAAAAATACAAATGCAAATCCTCTGCCTCCCAACAGTTCCACCTAGGAGAATCTGGAGCTGTCAGTTATTGAATGGCAGAGAGAGAGGGAGAGAGAGGGAGAGAGAGAGAGAGAAAAGAAGAGACAGGAGCTAATGTGTGTATGTGTTTTTTTTTGTTTTTTTTGGGGTGTGTGTGGGGGGGTGTAGTTTATATGTGTCACCCATGAGCACACAGGGTTTGATTGAGCATAACCTTTGTGTTGTGTTGTGTCGTTGTGCGTGTGTGTCTGTGTGTGTTCCCACTGCAAGAATTGAATGCTATTTGAATTGGTCCACCTGGGACCCGC